>CACVKI010143910.1:0-37077 GCA_902732785.1 Trichogramma evanescens | reverse complement strand
TTTAAGGCTCGGTCCCATAAGAGCCCTGTGTTATTGCCCGATCTCCTTCCGCCATCTTGGCTCAAAAATTTCTACCACACATTTCCCAATAGGAATTTAGCGAATTCTACATGGAATTTTTTCATGAGTTATAGTTTTAAATGACAGAGATTTGAAAATTTGACCATTTATATTAGAGCTTAGACGATCAATAATAGTTGGTAAACTCTTCTTGAAGCTTTTACATATGCTCTTATAAATGATCTTCTACATGGGATTGTTATTTTTTTCATTGAACACTTACAGATGATTTTACGTATGATCATCGACTGAATGAATTCTTGTGTAACTATTTAAATAAGTTCTTACAAAAGATCTGGTTTCAATCGAAAGCCCTATATTAATTAAGTCCTGGCTTAGGGACATTAATAACAACTTATAAAAGAACTATAACATATAGTATATTACGTGCCTAGGGAGCGAAAAATTGGAAAGCCTCAGAGCACGTGTGTTTATCGGCCTCGGCTTCGCCTCGGACGATAATCACACGTGCTCTGAGGCTTTTTTTTCGCTTCATAGGTGCGTATACTATTTTTCATGAATCCCCCAGCAGAAATTAACTTTTTCGTTTTGGCCGCCGGGACGAAAAAGGTTAGTTTCGGCTGGGGTAGCATGAAAAAGTCTTTCGTTAAATATTGACTAAAACAAATCATTAATTTTTGTTTCTTTTTTTTTCAATTTATAATTCTGGCTTCGGAAAGCTATCGTAATCTTGATATAAAGAATAATATTTTGTTGGTCAATAGGTTTTGTGGGACTTGAGCCAAATTCTTCCAAAAGTTCTAACGAATGTTCTTGCGAGAGAAATAACTTGCCCAATTGGCATTCAAGTTGAACCAGTTCTTACTTTTATCTTCACTCAGTTGAAAAAAATCGGATGGATATCCACGTGGATTAGCTATCCACGTGGATCAGACATGGTTTGAAAAAGATTCTATCGTCGTGTATTTTAAACTAATCCACGAGGTTCTTTCGTGAAATCCGTTCAAGAGCACGTATGAAAAAAGCTCAGGGATTATTCAATCATCCTCGTGAAAGAGTTAAAAATACACGATTAAATTTTTTTCAAACCATGTATGATCCATGTGGAATCTCTTCCCGATCCACGCAGATAGCTATAAATCCACGTAGATATCCATCAAACTTTTTTCAATTGGGCAATCATCATTTGTTTTAGATTTACGTAAGATAGAAAGTAAGATCTTTTTTCAATTTATGTAAAGTACTTATGTAAAACTTATTACACATTTCGTCTCAAATAGGTTTTCTCGGTGTGGCAAAACTGAATCTGATGTCAAAGTTAAGATAATTAAAATGCCTTATTCGAATAGTTATCATAGAAAGGTTACTACAACTTAATTTACTAAGTAAAACTCTCGCCAAGCTCAAATAAATATCACAATATTTTAAAAACCTTTAATACCATATCGAAGCACTTGCATAAGAAAACATTCTTTTCCAAATTCTGTTCCACTTAGGTGGAAAGGTTACTTCTCAAAACATATTGAAATCCCACAAATCAAAAGTTTAAGAAATAATATACATAATTAATTAATTAATGAAATTTGAATGTTGCCTACTATTTTTAAACGATTTCAAGAGTCAATCTCTGTTTTACTATGAAACGATGCGCGCCTCATGGAGTACTATTATATAGCTTTTAAATATAGAACCACCTTGCATTGCTCCATTTTCCTTAAGGTCTTAGACTCATTCTAGATAGAGTCGGTAACATCGCAGCCGAGCGCTGTCGTCTTATGTCGTCGGCTGTAACACCAACTTAAGAAATATTTTCGAGAGTATCGATCAATTAAGGGGACCGACCTATGTTAAAAGCTTAAATCCAAAAAATGGCTACATAAATCGAAATAGTGGACATTTTTTTTTGTGACAGTAAAATATGTTCATTAGACACCTGATTGATCAAAAAAAACTTCTACCCAAGCTCTAAAATACCAATTACGCCTATTTTTTCATAATACTAAATATTATAATTGAATTTACTTGACACGCGATTCTGACGGAGCTCTTCATCAATATTGATCTACGGGGTCTCAAAATCTTCAGAAAAGTACCCTCATCCACTTAAGCGGAGCAGAATTTGAAAAAAAAAGTTTGTTTCTTTTCCAAGAGCTTAAATATGGCATTTAGTGTTGATAAAATACTAATTTTCTTAAACATTGTCGCATTTTGACGTGTATATAAAGTTGTTCGCAATTTTTCAAAATTCTGCTCCGCTTAGGTGGACGAGGGTACTTTTCTGAAGATTTTGAGACCCCATAGATCAATATTGATGAAAAACTCTTTTCAAGATCATGCGGCAAGTGATTTATAACACAATATTTTGTCTTATGAAAAAAGTGATGTAATTGGTATTTCAGAGCTTGGGTAGAAGTTTTTTTTGGTCAATCAGGTGTATAATGAACATATTTTACTATCACAAAAAAAAATTTTCTACTATTTCGATTTATATAGCTATTTTTAGCTGGAGCTGAATTTAAGCTTTTAACACAGGTCGGTCCCCTTAATAGATATTAAAATAAACATTTTTTAAGTTGGCGGTACAGCCCACGGTACAAGACGGTAGCACTCGGAGCTGTGATGCTGGCGACTCTATCTGGAGTGAACCTTAGAATTATTCAAAGACTTCTGGTGAAAGTGGGTCCAATGCTGCCGGCCTGTCTTGGGCCCCAAATTTGCATTTCCAAAGGACCGGTCTGGTGCAGTCTATCTGGTGGCGTAAGCTAGGTCACGGAAACGGTTGTTGGCGAGCCAAGCCGCTGAGTAGTCCTTGGTCGCTTTTTGGAGATGGTGACTTAACAGGAAAAGAAAATTGCGGGAAAAAGTAGTGATTGGGTGACTGGACAGGTAAAAAAAGCGAAATAAGAACTTAGAAAATTCTAGAAAGAAAATTCAACCAAGCAAAAAGACTCTGAAGTTATTGATTTCTGGTGTTCAGATTATCTATTTAACTACATATGATAGCACCAGAAGTGAAACTTCAGAGTCCTTTTCCTTGGTTGAATTTTATTTCTGGAATTTTAATCCATTTATCTCGATATTGAATTTTTGAATCAATTTTTGACTCACTTACTTCAATTTTGTTTAGATTTTTTTAAATTATTTAAAGAGTTTTCGTTTGTCATATTTTAATGTTTTTAATTAATTAAATTCTCTGAAATTTCGCTTCAGATGGTTATCCATTGACAGCAAACTTATACAGATTCAAAACTTTTTAGATATTCTATTCTATAAAATTTTAGAAAATAAATTATTTAATTTTCCATAAATACTATCCGGTTAGTTATAAGTTCTAGTGCCGAAGCCGTGTCAGTGGCCTCGACTTATACACTAGCTGTATAACAAAACAAAAAAACATATAAAAACCATTTTGTTGAGTTTATCGACAATATTATGCATAAAAAAGCCAAATTTTTATTTTTTTTCCTTTAAAAAGTAAAAACTGCATGTTAAAACGTTTCGATATTTGGAAACACGAAGATTTCCGCTTTTATTTTGATATTTTTTGTTTATTTTTTTATTTGATTGTAAACTAATTACAAGTACTTTTAACAAGTTAGTTTAATACGTAAAGTATACAGGTGCGTAGTTTTTTACGCCACCAGGCAAATCAGTTGTTCGGTAAAGTGACCGCCACTTCGTGACAATTAGAAAACGCCCTGTAGTACATGAAAATTCACGAGTGACAGTCATTAGACTGAGAGTCATGTGACAGTCATTGAGCGAGGATGACTTTTCTTGTAGACGCTCTTTTATTATTTAAAAGTTCTTTTAATTACTTGGACATTTTTTAGATTTTAGATGAGAAACGTTAGCCACTGTGTATTTTTTGTACATAGCTAAAAGCATTGAATTATCGTCCCAACAATTCCAATTGTTTGATGAAGCTGAAGTGATAGCGCGATGCCAGCTCAAGTATTACCTTTTTCTTTTGCTCATGGCTTTAGGAATAAAGTATGTCAGTTGCAAAACAGAAATGAATTTTGTTTTTGATACCTATGAAGTGGATATTTAAAATTCTCATTTAATTAAACCTGTATCCATATTTTATTTAAGATACCTTAAAGAATATTACAATTAATTTAATATTTACAAGATCAACATTTCCGTATACAGTCACCTTTTATACAAAAAAAAACTAGTATGTCACAACCCCTAATTTAATAAATCACATTATATACAAATAAATCAATCTAAAATATCCCTTACATTAGATAATTTTACTGACTATCTCTCTGTTTTACAGTAAAAATCGAGCTCATTCCCAAGACTCCTTTAGATTCATTGCGTTGTGTTACATAAACAAGCCTGTATAATCCTGGTAACCTTACAGCATTATCACTAAAACTCATGTGTTTAATCACGGAACTCGGGTTCTCTTCGCCGATAGATTTATCTAGAAAAATTACAGAGCCTTTATTATTTTGAATCATTTGTGTTATGTAAAAATTATAATTTTTTACATTTAATAGCAATATCAAATTCAGGACTATTCATCTTTTTAACCGGTTATACGTTAATGCATAAACGAGGCCTAGTATAGTGCAATGCCACGGTATCAATCCAGTGAAAACTTACATAAATCTAAATATGAAATTATATTTTATCTATATCCCCAGCGTCAGGGTGAACATCGAGGGTGAAAAAGTTTTTCGCTCATATCTTGAGAACGTTGCAAAATATGAAACAATGAGTTTTACATCA
The DNA here is from genome assembly GCA_902732785.1 of Trichogramma evanescens. NCBI lineage: Eukaryota > Metazoa > Arthropoda > Insecta > Hymenoptera > Trichogrammatidae > Trichogramma > Trichogramma evanescens. Next base: position 32,313 of record CACVKI010143910.1, on the reverse strand, counting down.
ATGAATACTTTAAATTTTCTTAATGACAAAGCAAAATAATTCACAATATTAAAAAATTACTTTGCAGCACTCTTACCTAAAAATCGTAACTTTGCTGCTACTTTCAAGCTCTTGTGTTATAAAATATTGTATGCAATGAGTTTAGATATGCTTTTTCTGCAAACCGAGGGTTTGCAGCACGAGTCGAAGGTGAGCAACAGTAGTGAAGTACTATTACGATACAAGTGCCATAAGTAACACGAGCGTAAGAATGTAGTGAGTGTGACGCGAAGATGCGGTGCCAGAAACGAAAGGTTCAATACATTGCGATCACGAGGTCGTAAAAAAAGTATGGGACCAACTTTTGCGGGAAGTTTCAATTTCTTTGGGATGTTATTAGTCACCATAAAGTACATACCAGACATCATGCCGTAAAAAATGTATAGATAGAATTTTTTCGGAAAGCACTCAAACATCCCGAAGGAACAGAAACTCCCCAAAGAATTTGGACCTATACTTTAAATTTTTTCGATCTATGGTTTGATATTTGGTACAGGATGCCCAAACATACCGAAGAAACCGAAACTTACCGAAGAAGTTGGACTCGTACCATTTTATACATATACAATAAAAATTATTCATATACTTATATTATCACAGGACAAATTCTGATAAATTTTAATGAATAATCCTGAATCGAGATCAAATTTATGCGGGAATATGATATTTTTTTTTGATTAAAAAAAACAAATGTTAATTTTAAGTAAACAGCACTATTTCAAATAAGTAATAAATATTAATTATTTTTTAAATAAGTGTAGGTATTGAAAAATTCAATGTCTTGAAACTTTTATGAATTAGGATAAAGGGGCTAGAGCGATGCAAGGTGATTCTAAATTTGAAATGAAATATGCGTTATGCAGCGCACATGGTTACAAGGTAGAACACAGAGAAACTGCGTTCGACTTTTAAAATCTTTTGAAAATGGCTAGCAACACCGGTTTATATATAATTATATCGTTCAAAACCTTATAAAATTCAGTTTCAGTGATATAAATTTCATATGATGGTGATAGTTGGAAACTTACAATAGAAGAAAAAACTATGATTCTCCATAAGAGCCCATGATAAATGGGTCGAACTTTGATACAATTAACTTTCGAATTTGATGGTCAACCCGACATTTTTTCAACAATGAATTAGTAATAAGATTAACTATTATGTATTGAAATTTCACGGCGATTGTGAAAGATTTAGGTTTTTGCTCCAGCCTCCTTGAGTTTTTTAATCATTTTAGAATTCTTACCACAGCTAATGTACTCGTATACGAGATATTCGTCCAATCCAGAAAAATCGGCATGATACAACCCAATCCAATCACCAGAGTGTGGTATTTCATCATTTATATATTGAAAATTAACTGAGCTTTCTTCATCAATGTACCAGACATTAATTGGATGAAATTCAACGCCACTTTCTATTGTTTTGGATTTAACTACGATTTCGAATTCACTACTTACTGGTTTATGGTCAGATTGAACATAGTTTTGATGACTTTGGTAATTAAGTTGCTTCAAAATTATTTTTGTTTCATTATTTTGATTGAGATTATTTTTAAATAAAATTCTATCGGTCCAAGATGGCCTGCGTCTTAAAAATAAAATTTTTAATTAATATTTAAAAAATCTTGGTATGAGTAAAAATGTAATTACTTCAAATCAAAATCCTGAGATCCAAATTCGAACTTATAAGTTGGAGGAAAATTGACCGATCCTTCAGATAGTTCAGAAAACATATTATAATTCTTCATGGCAATTTTTAGTTGGTCTTGAGATAAAAGTTCTGCTAAGTGGTTTTTTTTTACTAGGTTGTTTATCTCTCCAGCATTCAGCCCGTCTCCCAATCGAAAATTCAAGTCACCAAACCAGAAAACGTAGCTTTAATTAAAGATTTTTCGTAAGAATTAAATACATTTAAACATAAATTTATACATATATTTATTACAAGAACAGAAAATTTTTTACAACGCTAAATCATGGATTTTCTAATTTTTCGGTGCCAAAAAACTGTTTTTTACTCTCTAAATTTTTAAAATTATCGACTGATATTCGACTGAAAATCAGTGGCACTTTGCATGTCCAGAACTCGGTATTCTGTGTACATTTAGAAAATTTATTAATAATATATGCTCTAAAATGAGCTACCTCTTTCACTACTTAAATTGTGCTTGAAAGATACCCAAAGAGTATAGCAACGGAAAATACATGAAATTTCCCCTCCGTGCGCTTTCCAAAATAACAGGTTCTTAATTTATTCAATGCTTCTTGTAAATTCTTAGATGCTCTATAAGTACACAATCATCATTTTAATGGGTATGTTAAGACTTTACGTGTCGTTTTTACTTTAACTTCGTCTGAGAAAAGTGCACGCACCGTTTAAAGGTGTCCAGAGATTTTAGCGATTTTAAGATAACATTAAATAACTCCACGGAGAAACGCCAAATTTTATTTTTCAACCCTTCAGACCATACAGGTTTTCAAGCTTAATGTTGAAATGCTCGTATTGTATTACTAATTAAAAATTCGAACTAGCAAGAATGTCTTCGTATCGCGTGTAAACCAATTTCGAAAACTACTGATAAAATTTATGTATCTCATTCAAAGTACATGAGATAATTCAAAATCATATTCTAGCAATTACCACCTATTTTGTTGATCGACTTTATGTTAAATTAGGTTCCTATTATTTAGTAAGCCTTGAGGTGGAACTTTTTTTTATTTTATGATCAGAAAAATGCCAGTTAATATCGGATTTTCAGTCAAATACAATTATTGCTTGATACCGATAATGTTTTCACACGAGCTTAGTGTTCATTATACTATTTTTTATAAAGCAAACATTAAAATGATTAAACTCAACTGTTGTGCCATAAAATACGCAACTGGCGTAAATAAGTATTTTCAACAAAACTCGGGACAGCCTTCGCCCGCGGCTGGTGCAATGTAATCGTATAACCCCTCTCGTTTTGCAGTAAAATCATCATCATACAGTTCATATCCATTGCAGAACTTTTTAAATGATCTTGCACCGTGGATTCGTTGGATTTGAACACGTTCTTAGCATATGTTTTAATAGAAAAATATGGTATATCTATTTGAATAAAATAATTTCTAAAAACTAGAAAAATTTCATCTTCTATCCTGCAATAGTAGTAGTTTTAAACTTACTTTTTTGGTACTACAAATTTATATCAAATTCATATTAAGTTTCTTTTTTGTAATATAAATAACCCGTGAAGTTGAGGTTAGCACAGTTGAGAGTTAGTGCGATAGCTAACGAGCACACGCGAGCGCTCCATTTATGAAAACATGCGCTAGTGCAAAGACTGTACTACATGAATCTATAAAATCTTACTAAATGAAAAAATACTTACTTGTGAAGCATAATACTTTTGGTTGGTACCGTGTATAAATGTTCTCTCATAATAGTGTCAAATTCTATTATACGGTTATTAAATAAATGGTCATGAGGACTCAAATGTGCATTAACCAAACATATGTTTATACCATATAGGTCAAATCTTATACTAACAGCACCTTTATTCCCCTGTGAAAATATTTAACGATCAATAATTATAATTTTCTATCAACGACTACAAAGGGATTCTTACCCACAATCCACCAAATCCTGTTTTTGTGTATTGTGTTTCAATCAATCGTAGGTGAATGATATGTTTTTTCAAACAAAATAGACTTATTACTAAACCTTGCATACGATTAGTTACAATTTTCACATAGTCAAACTCTTTCAATATTTCTCTGTGAATCAAATATTTTTATTAGGTTTCATAATATTATACATCGATGGCTCAGAGAAAAAAGATATCATTTCAGAGTTTCATGCAGAAAGATATTTCAAACAGAGATATTTCCGGGCAGCTATCCTAGGTTCAGCGCTAGGTTTTGTATGATAATACCTTAGCGCTCGAATCAACGTCATTTTTGAAAAACAAATTTGAGCTTGACTCAAACATGACCTATTCGTATCGTGCTCGCGTTGAATTGAATATCAACTTCTTTCTTTTTTGAATTTAAGAAACGATTCGATTTTGAATTTAAGAAAAATGATTTTTTAATCAAATATATTTTATATGCAATTGAAAAATAGTGATTTTATAGTAAAATACTTCTAGATAATCGTCTTTAAATTGTGCCTTAAGGTCCTTGAGATTTAACTAAGCCCAAGGAGCTTTATTATTAGTTACCAAGAAACCTAGAAAAATCTTGAAAAAAAACCCATGACCTGGAGTTAAAGTAGTCTCCTTGTAAATGCACAAGACTAAACATGGGGCCGGTTCGAGAGTAGAAGTACCATTATACAGAATCGTGTGCTGCACCTAGCATCAGATGCCTTATGCAGCTTTGAACTGGAATTTGTTTGCAGCACTCTGTAGAACATCTTTCTGCTCAGAGCCGTCGATATGGTACACTGCCCGTGGACTAATTTTGTCCTTTGGACCACAAATTCGGTCGGTATGGAACATGAATAAGCATACGACGTTCCGTGATCCAGTGGACAATATATATCCGCGCTCAGAGAACATAAAAATACTAAAAATACTATTTTAAATTTTCGTTCACATGTGGGCATCATGGTTTAAGAGAGATTGGAAAATTTTGTTTTTTTTGTAGCCCTCAAAATATATGACCTTTTTTAGATTTTTTAGGTTCATCAACGCATGTTTTAGAGCAGAAAAGCCCTCATTAACGAATCATTTTTTTTCAGGGCGACTCGGCTGGTTAACATTAGAGCCGAAAATATTCTCTTACTCTTTAACGTAATTTCTGGCTAGTCACAGGCGGACGAACATTTAAATAAGTGTATTATTTTGACTTATGTATTGTAGATGATGCATTAGTCAGTTTCAAAGAATTTTACATAATCCAGTGGAAAGGATTTCCAGATTTTTAACAAAATTATAAATATCCTTTTCAACATTTCCAAATTAGGAAAAAGTTATAATTTTGACCCATCCAATTTATTAGGGTCGCCTAGAATCCATATAAATGTCCGTTTTATATTGCTACAAATTCTGATCAATAAATTGTTTTAAAATATCGGAAAAAATATTTCTGGGGATATTTGTTAACAACCTAAAAAGCTAATAATTTTTTTGAGTGAAACTTAAAATTATGTGCGTTGGATACGGGTAGTAGATCCTGTAATAAATTTGAGTAGAGACCGCCTATGGTTAGAATGTCACAAAGTTTGTACATTGATATCGCAATTGAAATTAGAAAATAGCAGCAGTGTGGAAATAGAATGTCCCTGTTTTGCGCATTAAATACGTGTTTTTGAGCCACTAGTATGGAAATTCATTCATAAGGCCTCGGCTTCATAAGCGAGCGATTCTCGTTTGCCTATGGCCGCGCGAGGAACTTGAGAAAAATAAATACGAGTTCGTATTACATACATACAAGCTTGAATTATTTTTTGTTAAGTTGCTCTCGCAGTGGATGGCCTAGGCAGCGTTGTTCTGACCACGATGTGGTCAATCTCATTTTGAAGATTTTTAAAAGATACTTATATTTTATCAAAACCAGAAAATCTATCGCATAGGATTATTCAAAAAAGTTTATAATTGACCCAATTATATCTTACATGTATTATGTAGACCTTTATTGGGTGAAATAAGATTTACGTCTTTTTTAACACTGCGTGCGCGAAACACGGGTTTTCTAACCTTAAAGCGTCAGAAAACCCTGGTTTCTCGCAAGCAGGGTTAAAAAATATCGTTTGCAACTAGTCCGCGAAAACAACTCTTGGATGAGTCAACTGCTTCGCGCACTTGTTACAAAATATACTATATTATATAATAATATATTGTATATTGTATATACCTGAAAGCTTTTGTCCATGGATCTTCAAAAAATATATTGAGTACAATATTTTGGGGTTGAGATTTTACCTCCTGCAAACTATTTGCTCAATATGAAAGATGCACCCAAAATTTAAACAGAATTTCATAAATACCCAACAATAAATATATCCGGTTTTTCATTTGACTTCGATGAATTAGTGAGACCTAGTAACTGATGAAGATTTTGTTCCGGATAAGTCGTTGCCACATTCCAAGTAACAAAATATAACCTTTTAACAAAATATATTGTATTAATGCTACAAAAATTCAACATTTTCTAAATTCAAGTTCAAAACTAATATGCAAATAGGATATACCCATTTTTGAATAAAAAATTGACATTTAGTGAAAAAAAAAAAAAAAAATAATAATAATAATAATAATAATAATACAAATATTTTACATCATGCGTGGTATAACTTTTTAACATTCTTGCTTCGTGTAAATTTGGTAAAATTAAGAGCTTATAAATCGGAGAAATTCGCCTTGTAAACGGATACAAGACGACGTGTTGCGCGTCTGCATCCCACAATAGAATTTGTTGACGAGTACGGACATTGAAAACAATGCAGAACAAGCTAGCCAGCTATAATATAGCCGATTCTATAATGAATATGTAAATAAAAAAATGGGAGTGGAGAGATCAGGAATTTTACTCAAAAATTCATTTTCAAAATAAAGGTTTCAGTGGCTGGTTTTGGAGTTTTTTCTGTCGTTTTCTGATCTAACAAAGGCATAAAATTTGTTGTTTCATTGCAGAGTATAGTATTACTGGGTATTTAATTTATTTTTCATCACAGCGTGCGGGAAAATCTTAAAATCGACTTCCTGCACTCGATGATGAAAAATACTATACGTAACTGAGGCGGTTGTCAATCTTGCACTCGTGTCAATGCAACCCTCGCTACGCTCGGGCGGCAAACTGACACTCTTGCAAGATAGACAACCCCCCGCCTCAGTTACGTAATGTACTATTCACTTCCGATCGCATATCTAAAAACAGCCTTGCAAAGCTGGAGTTACACATATTGAAACATATTCACTGAAGACTTAGATACAATTACCATGACAAATGAATATACTGGGCCCTTAGGTTTTGATTAATATTACCAGCAGGTCACTGCAGGCATATCACTGCACTAGCTTGTCAGGTTCTAGTAAGATAATTTATAATGACGCTCTCCATCTCAGATAAACAAAATACGTGGGCTATCGGTAACCTCATGGTCACTCTAGCTTGTCTCTTAGATCTTATCTTGACCTTGGACACTAAAATACCTCGCCCGAGGGTACACTGTGCGTGGACTAATTTTGTCCTCTGGATCACGGAACGTCGTATGCTTACACATGTTCCATACCGGCCGAATTAGTGTTCCAATGGACAAAATTAATCCACCGACAGTGTACATATAATCATTTGAGTTCTCAAGAAGTGTACGCAACCCTGGTCACGATTTAAAAATGTTTGTCTTTATAAACTATATTTGTTAAATTTCATATAAATGCGATTTGTCCCTCCGTGATTGTTCTTTACGTGATACAATTTTGATAATAACACCAAAATAACTAAAATAATTAATGGTAGCCAATAAAAACCGCCGCCAAATCTTTAGCACAGTGCTTCCCCCTCAAAAATATATATAATAATTTTTTACCTCCTCTGTGAATCTTTAAATAAGTTTTTGACGCTTATAGCGACACAAAAATCCTTCAAAGTATGCCCAACAACGTTTCGCTACATAGTTAAAAAGTTATGACTTTTTTTATCGTTTTTGAAATGTTTTTTTTTTTTTGAAAAAATTCTTTTTTGTTTTTTTTGTGCATAAATGAAGTAATTTTCAGACTTTTTCTGTACTTATCATGTAAGCAGAATAGTCAAGCTTCAATTCAAGACTAAAAACGTAGAAGTTCGACGAATATTATGCAAGTTACAGACTTAAAATGAAAATTTGTACTTTTCTTTCCTCATAGAGAAAGATATGTGATAAGCTCGAAAATGAGATTTTTAACCCGACATCGTAGGAAAATTTGGTTTACATATTTGGAAACTTCAATGAATTATCAACAAATATCTGTATTTATGTTGTGATGTGTATGAGTGGCGTATAAGTAGTGTGTAGTGTGAGCATAGACTGAGAATGCCATGTAGTCTCAGCAAAATCTCTTTTTAATAACTTAATAATTGAAGATTTATAGTTAATTTATCAATAATGAAAGTTTGGTTCGTTTATATTTAAGTGGTCATACATAAAAATAACATCTTTTACGAGGAAGTTCTTTGCGAATCAATTGGCAGCGGTTTTTTACTCGAAAAAATCCGAACCATGGTTGGCTGGTATGGGTTTGTCAAGGAAGTTCATTGTCTGCTTCCAGAAGATCCGAAGTTAATCTTTCCTTATTGAATAGCAATCTATATAGTAAAAACATTGTATCGGACAATATATTCAAGTGTTGTGCGATCACAGAAGATACTTTTATTTAGAATATATATTTTAGGAGTGTGAATTAACAAAAGAACTAGGACAAAACCTTGTAAGAAACTTAAAAAAACCATAAATATGGTCCTAATAACCATAAATATGGTACTCCGTGATAGCTCAATTGGCATCAAAATATTAAAATGTACTCGAAAATATTTCTGAGCTTACACTCACGACTAAAATAACTTTTGAACCAAGTTTACAATTAAATATCAATTAGATTTATTGTTTTTAATTTAAGTCTAGTATAAGCTAATTCACTTTAATTATATTTCGCGCTTACTCTGACGACAAACCTACAGTTGTGTTATGGCTTTGTAAATTTCTTAATAAACCTACTACTACTATTATTTATAAGACGACTAGTTTATGTCTCTTAACATTGACTTTTACTGAAATTGACATTGATTCTGAAACATTTTGGTGCCAATATTGAGGAGTATACGATACCGCAGTACCTCTATGCATTTAATGTTAATTTACGTAAGAACTAAAGGAATAGGGTATGGCTGATTTTACCCTATTTCTCTAGATCTTTCGGGTCACTGACATATTTGAATACTGAGAGGCACAGCGGTATAGTATACTTCTCAATACGTGAGGACCGAGGATTCAATTGGCGTTCACAGCCCTCGTGCATGTACTGTGCGCAATAACGCCCTTTGGGCACTTGTTGCATAATAGTACTTTTTATCACAGCGTGCGGGAAATAAAAACTTCCCGCAACTCGTGATAAAAATACTATACGTCACTCGTGCGCGTGGTGCTTCTCGCCCACTTCGCGCACGAGTGACGTAATGTACTAATACGTAACTGAGGCGGTTGTCAATCTTGCACTCGTGTCAATGCAACCCTCGCTACGCTCGGGCTGCAAACTGACAATATAGACAACCCCCCGCCTCAGTTACGTAATGTACTATTATGAAACAGGTGTGATAGTTTTTTTTTGCAAAATGAGCAGTTACAGCTACAATCTTCGGCTTCGTTTTATACGATACTTTATAAAATGTTCTATATTTTTCATGATGCGGAAAGTTGATATTAAAATGTCCAGTCGTGCGTGAAAAACACGGTTTTCCGCACGCCTTGAATCATTCAATGCACTTCTTATCTCTGAAAAGACGGTATTGATCACCCCATTCAATGATTTTTTTAACACTCTAATTGCACTAGTCTTGTGGGTATGGTGGGTACATTTCAACTCAATCATACTTTGGTTGTTTCATGAGTTTTAATTTTGGAGTTTAAATGATAGCATGAAACTTTTCATTTTATTGAGAAAAGTAAAAAATAAATAGATGTCTTTTAAAATTATACTTTGTATGAACTCAAATATGTTTTTAGGGGCTTTTTGGATTTAAATTAAAATCAACTTCCTGTATAAAATTTTTTTTAAAATTTCAATTAATCAAAAATTCAATTATTAAATTTTGGTTTGTCTTGTGCAAGTTTATGGAAGAAATTACAGTTTGATTTTTGAGATTATTGTTATAGTATTTTTAAAGTAAAAGTATGTGAGAACAACTCGAGAACAGTATTCAATAGATATCATCATATACACGTTTAAGAAGGATTATTATATTAATGGTTGTTTTGGTATTATTTTAATTTAAATAAAGTTGAATTTGTGGCTACCTATATTGTTACCATATATGCAAATATATTCGCACATCTTTGCCTCCTGTCATTTAAATACTACCTTATAACATTGTGCTTCGACTATGACTTTTATTCTTATAAGTATCAGCAATTATTCATAAAGCATTGGTGGTTTTTCTAGAATTTATGAAGTGTATTATAGAATTATCGACCACAAATGTTATAATAATCGCACTGATTAATTTTTTTTATTTTTTCATTAAAATAGTTTTCACTGTACAAATCTTAATAAAAAAATCTTCAGGTGTTAAGACTTGGAAATGGTATATTACTTTAATACATTTTTGTTTTTCTTGATATCAGTTTACCCAAAATATATTGTAAAAAACTGAATTTAAAATCATTCAAACCAATTTAGACTCAAATAAAATATTTTTAAATTCAACTATGGAATATTACAATTACTGTTTTGTTTAAAATGTAATATCTAGTAATAAAAAAACTTACTTCAGCAAATCAAGAAAGTTTGCCATGATCTTTATCGATAATTTGAAATATAACAGATTGAAAAGAGTATCAAGATGTAACTAATTAACAATTATTGTTCAATGCACCAAGGTTGAAGTAAATTAATAAAATTAAATGAACAGAAACAACTTCAATAATAAAATACAGTATTTCTGCAACTTTTTTTAAAATTCATGCGAAAACCCATTTACTAATGATATTAAGTTTTTCAAGTAGAAATATAGCATCAAGACGATTTGTTTGCCTTCAATGTTACACTAACATCATGAATGTTTTTTAGTATTCATATTAAAAGCGGCTCACGTAACGAAAATACGGTAAAGATCTTTTTTTCTTGTTTCAAATGAAGTGCTAAGCGTCACTTGGTGGAATATGTTTAAACTACTATACAGAGAATATGTGCGAATTAATCATTGTATGTAAAATTTAAGTTTACCTTTAGGTACGTCTGCAAAAATAAAATTAATATTCTAAATAGAACGAACATAATTAACTTTTCGTAAAAGTATCAGAAATCTCACGCAAAACAGACTTTAAAATTTGTAAGGAATATCGCACAGTTTTGGTTTATAATGTGTATAGACTATAGTACTTGTCAACAGGGGCGCTGGCGCGCCCTTTTAGTGGAACAAATAAAATCAAGATAGCTCAAAACAATCGAAAATCGGAAAATGTTAAAATATTTGGCAAATCTTAGAAACTCAAATAGAATGTAATATAGTCTTGCAGCCTCTTGAAAGTAATCTTGTATTAGAACATTATTATCTCATGCAAACAGAGTTTGAGCCAGCCATCATCAAAAAGTTTCCACTGACTTTTGTTTTCGCAGTAAGCTTATTGATACACAGTACTACACCAATCCATTGACCGGCGCGCGCTCCTGACTGATTCCCGGGTTAATGTTTCTGTTTGTTGTGCGGTATGCGAAAAGATTTGTGTTAACCTTGTCTCTATAAATCTCGGTCTAACGAATTAATCGCAACGAACAATTAGTAGCAATGAAAAACTTACGTTTTTCATCGGGCTTATTTTAATCAATAGTTTTACATCATAATGGTACTGATTTAAGTAGTTGTTTGTATTATAGTTAAATTGTTCGGTTAACATTAAGATCAAGTATTATTCAATCTTTTTACTTTTTTCTACCGTGTGAATATTTCAGTCTTAATTATACAAAAATTGTGATTTCTTGTTCGAATAAGTTTTTAATAATAGAAGAGCTCCTTCAACCGCGATCGAAATTTTCTTTAGCATCCATTGATTATCTTTATCATTAGTTTTTCTAGTTAAATTTTATAACGTTCAAACGTGTTATCAAGAAGTACTGGTATTAATTTTTTGGATACACCATGGAAACTGACGAAATCAACACACCATTGAGTTTACCAGACACTCAAAATGCTGATTCTCAGTGTTTTACACAATCCCAAGATACCCTCGTAGCAGCGGAAACTCAACCTAAAGTTTGGGGTAGATTGTGCCCTCATGGAGAAATAAGTCTGCATACTGTTGGTATGAAATTTCATTATAAAATTACAACTATAAATATTATTAATTTTATCATGTTTCAATGTTTGATTGGTTCTTTACTTGAGATAAATGAATTATTCGTTTAAAAAATCTGCTACTACATCCAGTTGTTAAATTTACTTTTATCGTATCAATAAGTAAAGTAACATTTATTTAAAACAAAATTCATTTTCCTACTATTATGTATTAGATTTTATTCTTAATCTTGAATTTTATATTTTACAAAATGTTCATATTCTGCATTAACAAATATACAGAAATTCTGTCTTATTTTATAAAATTTATTTTTCAGTTTTGACCAAAGATGAATATACTTTTGGGCGATTAAAAAGCTGTGATATTTGCATTAAAGACAAAATCCCTTTAAAAAAAGAACAAGTTATAAGTAAGACTCACTTTAGAATTTATAGAGAAAAATGTGGTACATCAAATGGCGTTGAAGATGATGTTGTATATTTGCATGATGAAAGTCAAAATGGAACATTTGTCAATAATAATCTCGTTGGAAAAAATAACAGAGTGGTACTCGTAAATAATGATTTAATTGCTGTTGCCAAGCAACATTTCCATGGTACTTATTTTTTTAAATTTTTATAAAATTATAAAATTTTATCACTATATTTTGGAGTAATTTGAAAAATTGTTTTTTATTTTTTAGTTTTCGTGTATATGAGCACTAGTGGATATGATGATTCATTTTTACCTGAAGAATTAAGAGGAAAATATGCAGTCTCAAGAACATTGGGGGCTGGGGCATGCGGAGAAGTAAAGTTATGTTTTTCCAAATCCGGCTTAGCAGGCAAAAAATATGCTATGAAAATGATATCAAAAGCAAGAATTAGTATTACAGGACACAAAAATCCTTTAAATGATGAAAAACACATTATGAATGAGGTTGCTATCTGCAAAAGCCTAAAACATGTATGTTTAAAAAATGATAATCTTATTACTTGATCATTTATTATTATTCTATTATTATTTTATTTTCTTATTTTAGCCATGCATTATAAAAGTAGAAGAATTTTTTGATAGTCCTTCTATGGTTTATATCATATTAGAATTGATGGAAGGTGGAGAGTTGCTTGAGAGAATAAAAAAAGCTAACGGGCTATCAGAAGAAAATTCGAAATTTATTTTTTATCAAGTAGTTTTGGCAGTAAATTATTTGCATGAGCATGGTATAACTCATAGAGATTTAAAGGTAATTAAATTTTTTGATTCTTATTTGAATGTTAAACAATACATTGATTTCTTTATATTTTAGCCTGACAATATTCTTCTGGCTAGCCATGAAGAAGAAACCATAGTGAAAGTTTCTGACTTTGGTTTATCCAAGTTTGTGGATTCTCAAACGATGATGAAGACTTTTTGTGGAACTCCTATGTATGTTGCTCCAGAAATTTTATTAACTGGTGGCAGAGGTTCTTACACGAGTCAAGTTGATGTTTGGAGTTTGGGTGTTATTCTGTATTGTTGCTTAAGTGGTTTAACTCCATTCAAGGTCAATGACAAAGCCAACACTCTATCTGATCAAATAGTTAAAGGACTTTATAAGTTTCATTTTTCAAAATTTTTTGATGTATCAGCTAATGCCAAAGATCTTGTAAGACTCAAATTTGTAACTGCCATTAAGATGAAAGATTAGGTGTAATATAATTTCCTTCTATTTTCATTTCAGATCAAACGAATGATGACAGTTGACCCAAAAAAACGTATCACCATCAAAGAAGTTCTGAGACATCCTTGGATGGATGATATGGAAATGTTAAATAAAGTCAATAAGCTATTAGGTTTTACAAATAATGAAAATGCTTTACCAAGGAGACCAATAAATGAGAATATTGCAGCAAGCTCAACAAAACTAAAAAGAGCTCGATTAGAATAAATGCTATGAGCATTCCAGATACTTTGAAATTATCTATTCATATAAGGCAGAGTCAGTATTCATAATTTGACAATTGATTAGAGACTAAGATCCAAGATGCTTAGTTCACAAATCATAATAACTAATTTTTCTAATTATCTTTTAATTATTTATATTTAATGCGTTAATAATGTTGATAATGTTATTTTAGAAATCTTCAAAAAAAAAAATATATTAAACGCTATATAGTTAGACTAAATGTTATTCAATCGATCATAAATGATGAAACCATTGATTAATCTTAATTACTAACAATTAGATTTAGCTTTATTTGAAAATTCTTAGAATTTATATTAATTCATTTCTATAGTCCAGTTAAAATTCATTATTGCTTGATTTTCCTAATGTTAATGATTACATTGAAATTGTCTTTTTTTCTTTTTTGATAAACTAATTTAAATGAAGTAATTTTGTGAATTTATTTCATAAAAAATTCCTGAACTATGACCAAATTACAAGAAGACTCAAACATCAACAATGTATACATTTGAGTATAAAAATATCAAACTAAACTTCATTATAATTAATCTAACTGATATGATAAATGTATAAATAAAGATATATTTTCATACATTAAAAAAAAACATAATTATCTCTATTTATTTTTTGGTAACTACAAAATGTTGAACAACTTCATTTTAGATTTTAGTTTTTCTGTTAGTATTTTTAGAATTATTAGAAAACGTGTTTTGTCATGAATTACTCAATGAAGATTATTATTAGCGCAATAATAACTAGTTATCAAAACTTACATTTAATTTTGCGCCTAAATTATCAGAGTTAAGAAAGTTCTCATAAACTACCAAAACAAAAATGTCACTGAACAAAATAAGTTGCTACAAAAATTGTGTATCAATTAGAAAATTAATGATGAACATCTAAGTTATAAACTTGTTAATTGAATTCAAATGGAATAAATTAAAGTTATGCAGTAGGGCTTGCTTCTTTTTAATGAATAAGTTTAGACCTATATTTAGATAATCATTTTATACATTTGTAAAAAAAATTTTTTATGAAAAAAAATCAAAAATTTAAAGTGTATTTAAAAAAATTGTTGTAGAATGCTTTTTAATATCCTTGTTGTAAAAATTTCAATACTGATATTTTTTTAGTGAACGAATGAATTATATAGTACTTATATAGTTTGTGAAATTCATTGCTGTACATTTCTTTTTAATAGAGGCAAACGTTCAAGGAATAAATAAAGTACGTTATTCTTTTGTTTATTAATATCTCTAAGGCAACCCGTTGAATCTCACGTGAAGAAGAAAAATATCGAGCTGCAAGCATCATAGAATTGTGTAACGTTCGTAAAATACGGGTAACTTATCAATCAATTGCGGGTGGTGAATCGATCTTGACCGGTAAAATTAAAATCAGACGTGGATCGTCCGAGTGAGGGAGCCGCTAATGCGGCAGTGCTCTCCGTGAGACATAAATACAATCAGCGTCACAACAAAGTCAAGAACAAGCAGTCCGTATTAAATGCGCGACCTCGCTCTCTCTATACAACATTAACATGTCCCGAAGATCAACAGCAACACATCGCGCCCCAGGCTTATCCAGAGCTCGGCAAACAGCTAGAAGAAAATCCCGCCTACGGCATCGAATCGCACCTGGGCTCGCAATGGCGACGCAAAGCCTTAATCTCGAAAGAGTCCCAATTTTTTTCTGGCTTAGACAATTGGTCTGACGCCGAGGCCGGCTTACTTGCAACACCTCATGGGACTATATCACTCCGGCTCCGGAACAAAATTCGCGTCGACCTCACCGTCGACCGTGCTGTACGTCTTATTAATTGGAAGGTATATACAACAAAAATACGTCAGAGTAGGGCCTTTTTTCTATTTTTATATGTTTTTAACATTTCTTAAAATTCACAGAACAATATTGTTTTGGCCTTGAGTGGTTCTGGTACTGCTTCGGCTCTCCTTCATCCAAATGGCCGCATATACCAATATGGTTCAAGGGTTGAGATTCTGGCTCACGACTTTCATGGAAATGACAAGTTCGTTATTATACTATTTTGTAAAATAAACTTTCATTTAACTTGACTTCTAATTTTCAATTAATATTATTTTTAATAGATATGCCAAAATGTGGTATAAAGGTGTGAGCTTCTCATCAGAGCAATGTGCACTAGTTTACTTGGTTGATGCTGCTGGTACAAGAACAACAACAGATACATTTTCTGACATGAGAGACGTAAGTAAATTTATCTAATATAAAATCACTTATGTTTACAAAATTCAAACTTTGTATTATGAAGGACTTCTCCTTGCCAATATTTTATGCTGAATCAAGACACGGACCAGCTTATTATCAACAGGCTGCACAAGTCTTATCTAATTCTCAGTACTGGCAAACTAATGAGGGTATTGAAAATTGGATAATCAATAATGTTCGAATTTCACAAACTCCTGATGGACTAGTCAGGTTATCATACTTTGAAATAAAGTTAACACAAATGTATAACAAAATTCCAATTTTTTTACATATATAAGTAAAACTTGATTTTTACAGAATTGCCCGTAACAGTAACAAATATCAGTTGCGAACATCGCCAAGTAATGGAACAGCATCATTAACCACTCCATTTCTACATTGTACAGCTTCTTTGGGTCAAACTTCACATTTATTTGTTAGGAGAGGAGAAAGGCGAATGCATTATGATGGAACAAGTTTCATAGTAAGAAATGCTGGACATAGTGCTGGATTTGACAATAGCAATCAATTGAATGTTTATTAAAAATTTCACTAAATATTTTTTTACATTTTTCATAGTTGATAAATTTATCTAATTTTCAAGTTGAAAATATTTAGTATCAATTACTTGTTAAGAATTAAGTAAATAAATCTAGGTTCATGAAATTGTTTAAAGCTAAAATCTTATTGGAATATTTTATTACAAAAATAATGAAATTATGAAATATAATAGAGTCAGTCTTCAAGTATCAGATTCTTCACTTTGATCATCATTAAGAATATTTTTAATGTCAAAATTATTTTTATTTCTTCCGTTTTCAGTCTCCTCTAGCACAGATTGCAGACTTACATTTTCATCATCAGATGAATCTGTATCAAAACCATGACCCAATTTTGCTCTAATTTTATCATCGGTATACCTAAATTTTTATATAACAATTTAAAAAAATCAATGTTGAATGTATTCTATAGGATGCTTGATGCAAAGACTAAAACTCATGTGAAACTGTGGAAAAAGTTGGCGAACTATTTATAAACTTATAGAAATGCTTCTATTTGTACAATTTCATAAAAGTTCTAGTTTTTCTATCTAGCTTCAGGTGTATTTAGTAAATTCAACTTACTTTGACTTTTCTAATTTATTATCAAATGCAAGATCTCGCAATTTTTTTTTACTCTTAGTTCCAGTTAATTCTTGTCTTTTATCTTGTAACTGTTCAACTTCATTTATTACTTCATGCACCAAATTTTTATCAAAAAGTTGCAATTTTTTCAATGAAAGCGCATTAGATAGTCTGACTTTGTTTTTATTATACAATTCACTGAGTTGTTGTATTTTTGAAAATTCTCCATTTTCAATTTCATTTATCATGTTATTTAAATTTGAAAATGGATTGTTACTAGCATACTCTGTGTAAGATTTAATGAAGCACCGTTCTAGACCGTACTAAAATAATTTTATGATATTTATGAAAACAAATACTTAATAAAAGATCTAAAAGAATATTAAATACCTCATTGGAAAAAATGCAGAAATAATATGCACCATCAACTATTAATTTTACAAAAATAAAGCTGGCATCATGTAACTGTTTATCCTTTATTTCTTCATGAAGATCTAAAAATTGTTGCCATTCATTGTAAGTAACACGAATTTTTATATTTTCAATTGGTATTTTATAATATAAACTGTACAAAAGATAAAGCCCACTCAGTTGAGTAGGAAGATCTGAAGAAGAAGTAATAAAGTGTTTAGCTATGATTAATACTTCTTCACAAAATTCCAACATGTCAGCATAAGATCTTCGACCCCTGCAAACAAAAAAATTCATCACTAGAGTTATAATTCTAAATATAATTAACTTTAATAATAATAATGACTTACAGGAAAATTAATGAGAACTTTAATTCGCACCATGTTTTACAAAACTCATCGTATCTAATAGTTTCTTTGTTTTTGAATGAATCTAAGAGTAAAATACAATCCTCATAAAAACCACTTGCTGTGTACGTGATGTCAGTTGAACTTGAAGTCATGTTATTAAATTAATCAACACCAACTTATAGATCTGATGAAAGGTCACTTCAAAATGCTAATAGCACTAATCTATCTATTGAAAACGAACTGTTGATATCAAATATTAGTACATATGGTTCAGGTTAGGTTTTACGGTAATAATTATCATTCTTCTTGTATCTAAATAAAGTTTTTTAATATTTTTCGTGGACACTTTAGGTAAAAGTATTAGGTACTTGAAAGTAATTTTGTTATATACCTACTAATTGAAATTATTGAATAATTATATAGAAACGCACTTTTCACGTTCACGGGATACATTCAAAATTGTCCCTTTACTACGAATTAGATCACAAATTTATCGAGCTATTGATTTGAATATCCGTCTTTATTTTGTACTTGAGAAGAACCTGCAACTTTTCGAATATTAAGGAATTTTACTGCGTTCTAATTAAAAATTCTACAATTGAAAACTTGCCCCGATTTTCTTTTGGCAAAACATTGTAGATTAATACTGAATCCTCAGTAAAAAGTCGAAAAAAGATCGATAATTGAAATGGAATTTTTTTTCCAATTATATAATAAACATCGGCATTGGCCTAAAAGAAAATCATTTAAAATCGTTTTCAATGTAACGTATTTTTGAATTTGGTCGGCCGTTCAAAATTGACTTTTCACAGTAAAATATATGACGCTTTATCGAGCAGAACAGTATCGCAACAACACATTTAATTGCAAAATTCAAACATTAGAATTTTTTTCGGGAAATGTCATTTTTTCATTTATATATTTCACCCCACACGCCTATAAGAAAGCGAAGCGCGCTTAGAAAATATATGGTCAGCACGGGGTGTAACATACCGATGTAATGAAGAGAATCTTCAAGCGCAGGTATTCATATAGCATGTATATCATATATGTTGTAGACTGATATATATATAACGTTGTAGTAATAAAGTACAGTAGCGACGCCACCGACAATATGACGTAGAAAGTTTGCTGATGTAGTCGTGCGCACAGTGCATTTATTATCCGTGAATTTTGTGTAATTGCCTTGAATCGAGTGAGCTTACATTATGCATGATATGTAATTACCGAGAACGTCTGTTTTGTATTTACAAGTAACGCTAAACATCATCGCATTGACACATCCAGTAGGTTTTTGTTATTCGAGCTTTTGGGCTACTGGTGGCGTGTACGAAGGTGGTGTTAGCGATAGGCCTACCACTTGCAGGACGAGCGTCGGACGTCGAGCGGTAGCAGTAGGAGCGCGCCGCGGGCGCCTGGCTTGGTCTGGCAGCCCGCGTCGAGGCTTACCCCCGTTGACAACGGCAGTCGCAACAATAGCGACGACAGCTGGACGTGAGTAGTCGGCTATCTATTACGCAAATTCTACGATACTGATATAGGAAATGCTCTTAGCAAAATGGCCGAGTCATAAAGACATTGGCAATGAGAGCTATCTTTTGTTTGAATCAGCTGTCGTGCGAACTCCTCTTTGCTCGATCAATGATGCTGCGTTCCTACGAAACATACATTTCGCCAATTTCTCAATGAAATCTCTGTGACGCCTTTTCGCAATTACATTAATCAGCGCGATTGATCGTCGGTGAGGGCTTGATTTTTTTGCACCTTCGTTGCACATGTGTATGGGTGCGTTTAAAAACAATCAATGTCTGCGGTGAGTTGCCGTGACGTCTGCTTGTGAAGCTCGACATATTTATTTACACTGAATATTTTCCGAAATTAAAACATCTACTTTGAGCATTTCCATTAGATTATTCAGAGTCGGTTACCCATCACCGAGTATTGAACAAATCGTCGTCGTTTTTGTGCTGTTAAATTGTCACTTGAAACTGCTCATTAAACACACTCTGATGAATGTTTTTTTTTGTAGCTAAACATCAATGGCCATCTAATCTCAGTAAGAAAACCTTGCAGGTGAATTGTTGATTCTCTCCACAGTTTCTATTTGAACTTTTGAGCTCATTCTAAGGCAAAATTAAAGATCATGAAAATGGTGCTGTCTCAACGTCAGAGGGAGGAGTTGTAAGTATAAAACTGCTGATATCAGATTTCATAACCTTATTATGTGCTAAAAACTTTAATTATGTTTAATTATTTTGAAGTAGATCTTGAAATGTTCACTTAGTGGATATCAATTCTGTTGGATAGAATAGAGTGGTGAAATGTACATAAGCATAAGAAATTCTGGTGTTCCACCTGACAGAATTAATGTTCGCCAAGTGTTCATAAAATGTACCAAATTTGATATTTTTTGATAAAGTTCATTTTATAATCTTACTGCATTTTATCAAAATGGTTTATTTTGAAACTTGCATAATTATTTTACACTTCATTCCAAATTAGGTTTTTTTTATTTGTTGAATCACTTAATATTATATTATTAATACAATATTTTCTTTTCAAAATTACATAAGTTAGCAAAATAAAAGTTATATTTCTATAATTAATTTATAAAAATCAATTTTTTTAGAAACAAGGCTATTGCAGACTACTTAAGTGCAAATGGATACCAGGATGCATTAGAATCATTTAAAAAAGAGGCTGATATGCCTGGGGAAGTAGAGCGTAAATATAGTGGCTTGCTAGAAAAAAAATGGACTTCTGTTATTCGATTACAAAAAAAGGTATAGTTAAACATTATTTTTATCATTTTTTACCAAAGTCCATAGTACCTAAGTAAAACTTGATTTTCCTGCTAAGGTGATGGAATTGGAATCAAAATTGTCTGAAGCCGAAAAAGAATTTATTGAAGGTGCACCCACGCGTGGAAAGCGTTCACCATCAGAATGGATTCCAAGGCCACCAGAAAAATTTTGTTTAACCGGCCATCGAGCTAGTATTAATCGAGTTATATTTCATCCAGTGTTTAGCCTAGTGGTGTCTGCTAGTGAGGATGCTAGTATCAAGGTTTGGGATTTTGAAAGTGGAGAATTTGAACGTACACTAAAAGGCCATACAGATAGTGTGCAAGATATTGGCTTTGACGCAAGTGGCAAACTTCTTGCCAGCTGTAGTTCTGACTTGTCAATAAAACTTTGGGATTTTAGCCAGTCATTTTCATGTATTAAAACAATGCATGGTCATGATCATAATGTAAGCTCAGTAGCATTTGTTCCTCAGGGTGACCTGCTCATAAGTGCTTCACGAGATAAAACTATAAAACTTTGGGAAATTGCCACGGGTTACTGCGTTAAAACATTGACTGGTCATAGAGAGTGGGTGCGCATGGTACGTGTTAGCCCTTGTGGTGAATTCATTGCTAGTTGCTCAAATGACCAATCTCTGCGTATATGGCAACTGTCAAACAAAGAATCCAAACTTGAATTACGTGGTCATGAGCATGTAGTTGAGTGCTTAGCTTGGGCACCTGATAGTGCCCGTGGATCTCTTAATTCAGCAGCTGGAGCTGATAATAAAGTTGCTCACGAAGGCCCTTTTCTTGCTTCTGGTTCTCGCGATAAAACAATTCGTATTTGGGATACTGTAAATGGTATTTGTCTGTTTGCCTTCATTGGGCATGACAATTGGATACGAGGCGTAGTTTTTCATCCAAGTGGAAAGTTTGTCGTTAGCGCTTCTGACGACAAAACGCTTCGTGTTTGGGACATACGCAACAAACGTAATATGAAAACTCTCGAAGCTCACGCTCACTTCTGCACTTCACTTGGTTAGTTCACTTGTTCCTTACATATCAGAAAATGATAAGTGATCATTTTTAACAAAGTTATATAGTTATTGATTTTTGACTTTTTTTTCAGATTTCCATAGGAGTCATCCTTATGTTGTCACAGGTAGCGTTGATCAAACTGCCAAGATATGGGAATGTCGCTAGTCAGTTGATATTTGTCGGCATTATTTCTACCTCTAAATGTTATGAGCTTATAAGCTAAATAGCTATTCACCTGCAGCACTAAACGATTGCTTTGCCCATTATGATATATAAAGGTTCAATATAAAAGCATAGTGCTCCAGCCACATAAAAGAACCTGCGTTATATATACAGTGAAATCTATGTTTTGAGAGGGTGCTAAAGTTAACATTTTTATTGATTGATATGATTCGTTAACTAAGAAGTTTTTTAAACAACTATTTTCATTGATATTAAACACACGCGAATTCTATGCTTTATGGATCATATAATGCAATTTCATTACGTCGGAATCTAAGAAATTTTTATTGTCTATTATATTAATATTAAACGACTACGCAGGATCTTTCAAAATAATTTGAATAGAGAATATCTTTAAAAAAAATCAGAATTTTAATTAGTAAAAATGTGGATTTTGGTAACCTTGATTATCATTTTCATACACAAAATTTTTGCTGCAGTTACCAACAATCTTTCTAACATAGCTATTCACTTTTTTGCATGTGATCCATCAACTGTTCTTTGTTGAGGAACATATTGTAAATTATTTTTTTTTAGTAATGATCAATGTAATTATTGGTTTCTCATTACTTCTATTACTTCATTGACTTACAGTCTTGATGCAAAGTTATGTAATCAAAATAAAAGATGCTCCAAAAGTTCATAAATTGAATAAAATATTATAATTTTTATCAATATTGTGAGCTGAATGCTAGAAGTTGGATTAGTTTTGAGTGCAAAATTCTATACTTTCTTTTTATGCAATATTTGTTATTGTACATTTTGAGTCTTTAAAATGATTTATTTGAAATCACAAAGCATTAATAAAAAATATAGTGAACTATCATGATTTTTTTATGATTTTTATAAAAAAAAACTGGTATCCCCATGTAATTTATTAACTTAGGTTATATTATTTAATTTCTGTAAACAAGGAATTATTTTAATCTATCTTACGATAAGTGCAATTTTAAAAATTTTATTGAATATCTACAAAAAAAGAATATATTGATTACAGTACTTGCTTGAATTGTGTAATATTTAAAATATTTACGTTGAATACATGAATGTATTATAATAAAAATATAATTTAAATATATTTTACAATCATGCTAACGAAGTGTTCCGAAGTTTTTATTGTAAGTGCATAGAAAAATAGTAACTATCATAGTGCACAAACACATCCTATTTTTTTTTCCTGAAAAGTAGTATATTACTGACATAGGTCGCGTAAGGTCCCAAGGCATGTGCTAATCAGTCTCTGCTTCGTTAACTCGGTTGTTAATTACACATGCCTGGGACTTCATTGTTTTTTCAGAGTCAAAAGAATCCAAGCTTGTAATATACCATTTATAAATGTTAAAATTATTATGTATGGTAAATATAATTTTTGGACCTTTAAAGAGATTACAAAGCCAGCTAAAAAAACTTTTAATCGTTTTTTCAAGGATCTACTGAACGCTTAAAATGAAAATCACCTTGGTCCTTTTGAAGAAATATTTAGTAGAATTTAAAAAAAACGATAAAAAATTTGATTTGTGGATTAACTTTGCCATATGGCTATTACCAAGTGTATAGATACTTCAATTCTCAATTACTTGTCACAGCTCAAATATTGAAAAAGAATTTTAACTTTGACGTAACTATTTTTATGTTTTAGTAAAATATTAATGTTCAAAAATTATAAAAAATTTTATTTTGTGTTTTTCTCAAATAATTAAAACTGTGTTATAAATAGCATGTTTAAATGCATATTGTCATTAAACTAGCTAGAGAACAACTACTGGTTTTTACCCAATAAGTTCAATTTATAAACTCTCAAGTTCGTAAATTGAAAAATCGTAAATTTTGTGTGAATTGTAAAAAAAATTTTTTTTTTCAAATCATGCTCGGATGACCTCGGTGTTTTTCAAGATGATATCATAAAATTTCTTTGCATTAGAAACTTTTTAAAAGAGAGGTTTTAATTTGTAAATAGCTTCTGCAGGCCTTCGCAAGAAGGGTAAATGAGAAAGAAAAAAATTGGTTTGAAAAATTATTTTTAAAATTGCATAAACTATGAATAATAAATGTTAATAACCATATAACTTTTATTTCGCTCAGTAAGCATAAAATATCATAATATTGGGAATAATGTAGAAAATTGTTTGACACCTACACCTTGATATATTTTTTTTTATTCTTTTTTGAAGTGAAACTTCTTTAGCGCGTTAAGTATATTGAGAGGCGAAGCCGTGAAAAACGGGCGTTCGTACTTACGGATCGTAGATTTTTAGTCTCAGTAGCATGTGATTGGTCAACTTTCAGCTTTGTTGAAACCCTGTTAGTCTCCCCCTCAATAGCGGCACGTCACACAAGCGAGTGTGTTCGACCCTCATGCCTTTGTAATGTCTCTGAGGCATCGTGTAACTGTCTCTCTCGCGCTATGATTGTTTGTGCGCCAGCAACATTCCATTATAGGTCTTTATTGAAAAATAATACATATAAGCTTATGGTGGGGGTAAACATGGCCGTCCTAACCAAGAATCCAATGCTTTTAGTATAAGAGTTCCTCGTTTAGGACAGCCATGTTTACCACCACCACAGGCTTACATTACTTCCCAATTCGCTCTGAGCGTTTGGGCGGAGCTTAGAGTGGCGCTACCGTCACCATTTACATGTAATCTTATGGAAAAACAGGACGCGTCCTAGAAAAATGCCAGCGTCGGCCGCTCGAACTAAATTTTTTCTTATGAGAATTAACACGAGAAAGCGCCACGCTGTGTGAACGCTCAGGGCTAATAGATTATGGCTCACGCTTCACGCATGTACGTATCTCCGTTATAAGCTTTAATAACTGACGGAAAAAGTATTTATGAAGTATCTGTCATTTTTTAATAAGATTTTCCTTCTTTATATTGTATTTTTTAAATTCCAAAATATTGATTCTCCGCTAAAACACAGCTCTTTTCGTGAGTTTTTTTCATATCAATTATGTGTTTAATTTTTTTCCTATTTTAAATCGGAAATCAAAAAGCTCGTTGAACGACCTCTAAAGCTTAATATTAAGGCCTAAAATATATAATAATTTTGCCAGTGAATTTAACAGTATTTAAATATTTTAATAATAATTTTATTAATAAACTGAAAATTTTCTTTTATAAAATTACAACATTTCAAAGTCTTCTGAGTTTGAACGGTCACTTTCCATATTCTCTTCATTGGCACCTTGACCATCGGATGACTCAGGTACATCATATGACTTTTCATCCAGCATTTGGCTTGGTTTTGAAGAATCTGATTCTTGTGTAGACTCCTTCAATCTGAGTAAAAATTAAATTATTTCAAATTTAATATATCTAAATATGTAAAAATTGAATTTGTAATCAATATATCGATGGTGGCTACAAAAATGACGCCATTTCACGACTACTGGCCGCGAAGAAAATTCCATTTTAGAATATGACACGAAAAAAATGTCGATTCAGTATATGTAACGAAAAAACTACAGATTCAGAATATGCCGCGAAAGAAAATGCTGATTCAGTATAAGCTGCGAAAAAAATGCCGATTCTAAATTAGGTCGGTGTACAATTTTTCATATCCCACATAGGGAGCAAAGATCTAGAAAGCCTCAGAAACGTTGGATTCTTAGAATTGATCAAATAACTTCATCAGTAAAATTTTTTTGTCAAGTCCATCGTCTTTGAGTTAAAAATTACAGAAGGTTTCTTATATATTTTCGTTTTATAGTCATCATTTTGTGTACCTAAAATACTATTTCATTAATTGGATACGTTATAATTCCAAGACAAGGGCCCATGGACGCTTTATTTGTATCTAAAATGGCAAGAATTGAACGATTTTTATGTAAAAATTCGAAAAGAAAAAACTTTTTTTTCGAAATCACGTTTTTTTGGATAAAACCATCCTTAAATTTTGACTTGTGGATTATATCGAAAATCTAACACGTAAAGATAAAAACTCCAATTAGCATTTGGTTCATTGGGTATCGTGTTTCGAACGATACATTTTTATCATAGCCAAAAGTTCCTTAAGTGCGCCATAATAGGCGGTTCTCCATATGCATATAGATTTTGAATACTTACGTTTTTACATTCTCAGCTTCTAACTTATCGTGAGTTGTTTGTTTCGTTTTCTCAAACATCGTATTACCATCATTTGAACTGAAGCATTGGTGCTGAAAATGAAAAAAAAAATTTATTTCAAATTCACTAATAGCAGTGAAAATAAGTTTATCTGAATTTTTAATAATATTCAACTTTTCATAAAAAATATTATTTGAGCAAGATTCGAGGTTTTTAGACGTAAGTAAGAATTAGAGAGATGGATAAGAATGCCGCTCGTGCGGTTCTATGTTTATCTTTTCCTTCATTCAATGAAGTTGATCTATCGTTTTCAATTAATTCAATAAAACTGGTGAGATTTTTAGCGGGAGTTTGTAAGCGCTATGATAGGTCGTTCACTATGTTTAGTAGCGTGTAAGTACGAGTTTTTTAGTAAATGGAATGTGTGTCATATTAATCTATTGAGACTAATTTCAATTGATTTTTTAAAAGGTGTGTTAGTTCGAAAAAATCGGTTTATTTTGTATATGAGCATTTTTTTATATATAACCTTCTTTTATTATATTTTTCTATTTTAAATATTACAAATGACAAAATTAGAAAAGACAGAAGAGAGTCGTTCCATCTTATGTAGTTTTTGAACACTACAAACTGATTGCATCCGTAACCATAGTTAGTTCTGAAGAAGTGTAAATCATGAGGTTAAAGCTAAACGGTTTTAGAAAATGCAACAAAAAGAGTAAGAAAAATTCTTTTAAAAAATGGAGTACATTTTTGCCGATTTTAAGGTACATTAGAGCCCTTGAGAGAATTGATATGATGTATTGTCTACAACACTCCATCTATAAGGACACTCTTTGGTATTTTGTAGTAAATGTAAGACAAGAAGCAAAAAAAACTAACAAAATTAAAGGAATTTTAAAGCGTACTTTAAGCCAACTTTCATTCTTTTAACTAAAAGAATAATCATAAAAAATAATCACTAAATTCCGCCACTTTAATAAAAATAGAAAAATTAGAATATTTAGTAAATTTGGCAGCGTTTGAAGTATGAAGACTGACAAATATATAAGCAACAAGGCAGGCGCAGAAAAAGGGCAAGATCTAGGAGTAGACGGTGGCATAGTAAGAAATCAACGAGGAAATTTGTTATTGTATTAAATTTGAAGATAAATGCAAAATATTTAAGCTTAATTTAAGTTGTTTAGCAATAAGAGAATGCAGTAATGAAAATACAGTACTGTGCCCCTCCTCCATATGTGGCAGCAATTTAAAATTGACAATATCAATTAATACCGACTCAGTATTAAGTCAAAAGACATGTCATGTTGAAAAAAAATTGCTAAATTTCTAGGTGAAAAATCTAGCTGGAATTGACTAAAAATCTAGCTGGATTTAAAATTATTCGGCTACATATTTTACCTATAAATTTATAGCATTTAGAGTATTTCAACAAAGTGTTAACACGTTAACTTTTGAATCAAAGGTTGAAATAAAATTACCTGTTGCAATTGTTGATTTTTAGTAATTGATTCAAGGTGTAAATGCATATTCAAACTACTTCACTACATTTTAAAGTTTTGATAGATCTTTGGAATAAGAGATTAAGTAATCTCCATATTGGTACTAAAGCAGTTGAATACTTAAAAATATCCTACAGTGTATAGAAATTTGGTACTTACAGCAGAACAATACTAAAAAGAAAGTTAAAATCAACCGTCTACAGATAAACTACCATTTGTAGATAGATAAAGGGGGATAGATTGAAGGACTGACTGAAATAGGTGAGTAAGATTGACCTCAAGTAACACTGCATGCCTTTCAACTTAATAAAATATACAACAACTTCACCGTCACTGTTATTGATACTTTCTGGAGTATGGGCCAGGTAAATTGATAAACATCAATCAATTCATGAAGGATTCCGTATATATTTTTTGGAAATGACAGCATAAGCTCATTGAAATATTTACTTATTTGTTATTGTTAATATTTTTCAATATAATTTTATAAATTGGAGCGTAAGTGATCCATTCATGAATACTGTTGGCATTATGCTACAGTGTTCTATATCTAACGCAACTAAGAAATTAAAGTTGTTGTCTTTTTCCAATAATTGAATGAGCGATTTGTGCATTACTTGGAATAAACCAATTATTCATGTCCTAGCATGTTTGTGAAGCTCAGTTATAAAAAATTAAATATATATTTGATTGATTATATCTAAATATAATCTTGAGTAAACTACAATTGCAAGTTTTAGTAGAAACCAATAATAAATTATAGATGAATATAAATTGTGTATATTTAAATTAGTTACTTACATCATAAATAGGCCAAAAAGATGCAAAAAATCCTACATCTTCTATTAAATTAGGAAACAACCATAAATGATGTCTTCCCAATGTCAAAACCCACAAAAGACAAAAAACAACCGATCTCACAATTAAAAGTGATAAAATAAAGACGAGAAATCCAGCAGCAGCAACACTTAGATACCAAACTCCATGTCTTACTGTCAATGGCCACAATGGAAATAAACAAACACCAATAGCCCCCAACACTAATAAAGTTCCAAAAAACCAATAATAAAATGGAATAGGATCATATATCCAAACATAAGCATCATTACAATCAACAAAATATTGATCCATATGCATTTCTAATCTGACCTAAAAAAAGGTATATTGATTATATTTTATTCGTAAAATGGAAACAAATTTAATCACAAAAAAAATTTATCGATAAAACTCACTTTAGGCTTTTTCTTTGATGCATTTTCAAATTTCCTATTATCTTTTCCTTCATTAACTTTAGAAACATTATCATTTATGGTTTCTGCAGCATTAGCATCATCATTCTTTTCTGAACAAGTCTCATCTTTTACATTTTTCACATTTTTTCTTTTTTTTAAATTTTTAATTTGTTTTAATTCATCTTCTGAGATAATAATTTTTTTTGCTCTGTGAAAGAACTTGTGTCGAAGCATTATTTCAAGATAATCTACAACTTGTTGTCTAGTTTCAAATATTGTTTTATTCCATGGCGATCTTTCCAAAAGAGCATCAACTGCTCGTGTCCCAGTAAAATATTCCACCATATGGTTGCGATCAAATTTGGTTTTTTTAGAAGGTACATTGGCTCGAATCCACTTAGCAACTAAATATTCTTCTTTAGTGGGATTTTTATCATTAGCAGAAGAATCAAGTGCATCCTTGAAAAAAAATGGATTAATTTAAAATTTATAGCAGTAAAAATATGAGTATATTTCCTTTTTTTTAACAAAAAGTAATTTCTATATTTAAATTGGACTTACATCTTTACGTTTTTTTGTTTTTTTTCGTTCTGTAACCATATTATTTATTTATAATATGCTTCTTTAAAATTGTATATATGTAGTATAGTTAGATTCAGGATACTCCAACATGAATTTGAATGCAAAAATCCTATGAAAAATATAAATTGATGATTAAGCAGATCATATTAAAAAAATAGAATATATTTTTTCCATAATAATTTTTAACAACAGTGAGGGTAATCCTTGGAGTTTCTAAAAAGGTTTTCCTTAGAAAAAAACCTTACTTTTTTTAAATTATTGAAAAAACAAATTATCATGAAGGGATAAAAGACAATTTAATTAAAAATAGGCAAAATAATTATTATAAAATAAAAAAAGTCATTAATGTTATTGTGCATTTGCAATTTTGCTCAAGCCTTACACAAATGGTAGATCAGTAGGGAATTATATTTTAAATAAATTTGTTTAGGAGTTTCAATTAAAATTTTATTTTTCTGAAATTTAGACCCAAAAAAATTTTTAGTTGAAAATAGTGTCAATGAATGAAAATTATTAGTGTTGAATTGTAACAAAATTTAATTAATGGAACTTTTTTCTAACAAGTTTTAAATAATAAATTAACAGATTATCATTTATTTATGAAAAAAAAAACATAGTTTACTTTTATATATGTATGTTACTTATGGGTAATATGCAAGACAAATTATCTTTTACTCAATGATTTAGCTGAAAAAACTCGGCATTCGGTAGCTTGTCACAACATCACACCATATGGACATGTCACTAAAGTTTTTGCGTATTATCTTAAGATTCCGTAATCAGGAAAATAAATCGTGTACTGAAACGGAATTTCTGATCCGACTTTTACGAAAAACACGCACATTCATAAGTACATTTGTGGAGATAGAAATTTTTTCTATTAGGACTTTCTTTTGCATGTAGAAAATAGTCAATAAGAATGAGCTTATTGAAAAATTAATCTGGTCTGATCTACAAAGGTTGATTACTGTAAACACGCCACCATGAGAGATTACGCTCTTTTACTGAACTAGATATGTACACATATAGGTACCAGACTATGTCACATTTTTCACCATTATCAAGTGTATTCCGTTATGTATGAGTATTATATTATTGTCCAGTATATATTCCGTTATACGTGTATACGTAAGAATATGTAATTTATCAAAATATCTCCAGTAATTCGATTCCTTTGTTCTCTCTTCGCTCCTGTAGCTTATTCCATAAGTCTAATAAGTGCGGCAAATGCATTTTTTTTAATTTAAAAAAATCGCAAAGTTCTTTTGTTTTATTTTTTTTTTTTAAATCGGTAGACATTTGATTTTTTTTTTAACCAAATTAAAAAACTTGTAAACTTAAAAATAAGAACGAAAAACACAATATTATAAAAAAAATTTTAGTGGACAATTGGAGTAAGTTATAATAAACGATACCGATATTACTGTGAGCAGGGCCCAAAATATCCTTTGTTGTACTGCTAGCTGCTATGGATAATCTGTCAATCGGAGCAGCACCGCGTTTTACTGCTTTATCGTCTGTGAACGAACCTAACGTTAATAATACAGGTCTATTCTTAAGCCAGCTATTATGACTCAGTCACATAAACGGAGTCGGTCACGCGAGACGTTCCTTATCGCTCACGTTCGGAGGTCGGTAAGTATGCTCTCTCTTTTAGGACTTCCTCGATGAAGCTGTGTTGAAATGTCAAGATGTTATGACCCCGCTCACGAAACGGAGTCGGGCGCGCTGCGTTCCTCGGTTCGCGTTCCGGAGTCGGTAAGTGAGGTCGCTCGTTTTGTAGAAGTGGGGTTGCTCCTCGATGAACACGCAGAAATGTGAAGAAGGCGAAGTGTCGCTCCAAGTGGCGTTGGCTCAGTCATTGACAAGGAAAATAATGACCTCAAAGAGGCGGGTCAACGTTGCCTCAGCTTTCACTAGGAGGGCTTACGTCGGGAGAGGTGACGTCAACGAAGTAGCACGAGCTCGTTGATACTCGCTGCCACACGTACTCTGCTCGTTTGAACCGCAAGTCGGATCTTGTGCGGTACCGATTTGCCAGTCGCGGGACTCGAGATGCGCAACTCTTTCTTTTAGATACCTTCGGTCGTGCCGAGAAACAAAAGGACGTATCCACCCAAGTTGATACCCGAACACGAGGTCGACTGAAAAAAGGGAAAGAGGGAATACCAGCACACGCGCGTTAAGGTTTCACACTATGATATGCTACCGTGTGTGAGGCGGAGGCGGAGGCAGCGGGTGGCTATAGTATTCTCGTTCAAAGGCTGGGTCCGATGTTCAACCAAGTCTGACGATTAGCCAGTCGACGCAGTGGCTATGTCCAAAAATCGGCCAGAGGCTAAGTGCGATGTTTTAGTCAATTTGGCAAAGCTCTGGTGGTGCTCGGTTGGCCGTTCAAAAACGAGAGACACTGGCCTGGCTTGCAATTTCCTTTTATACCCTTGAGTTTGGCGGCTCGAGGGATCAATAAAAAGGGGAATGCCGTTGGCGGCCGACACGTGTCGGTTGACTTTGATCCTTTGCGCTTGTCTGCGGCTTGCCAGTTGGTCGATTTCTTGTCTCCTTTTGCTGAAAGAGGCGTGGCGGCCAGAGAGCAGAAACGGAGTGCGGCTGTGGCTTATCTTGCCCTTTCATACCTGCGTCGTTGCTCGATTGCTCCATTTACCTTGTAACGATGTTACGTTGGCTAAAACAGGGTCCAACGGCGATTTTCCCTCCACTTTTTTCCAGTAGCTCCCAGTTTTTCCAGTAGTATCGAGAGAGAGAGAGAGAGAGAGAGAGAGAGAGAGATTTAGGAGCCTACCCTTATAAAAATTTCCTATATATTATAAC
>CACVKI010143909.1:0-27623 GCA_902732785.1 Trichogramma evanescens | reverse complement strand
CCGAAGCATAGTGAAGAGGTGTCTGGCCCTTCTTGTCCCGGACATTGACATCCACCGTTTGATTATGATCTTCGTTGATCTTGAAAAATATCTTCAAGTCTTCAGAATAAAAATTATAACTTTTACAAATATAATGCAGGGGAGCCAATCCCTTCTCGTCGGTTAAATTCGGATTGGCGCCATTTTCCACCAATAATCGAAAAATCTCCAGTATTTTATGGCTGCAGGACAGGGCATAGTGTAGCAGTGTTTTACCCAGATGGTATGTTTCGTTCCTGAGCTCGCATAACATCTTCACCATGTCATGCAAAGGTGTTAATCCGGCCTTGTTGGCCACATTCGGATCGGCGCCGGCTCTCAGCAGCGCCTGTGCCGCCTCGTCGTGACGTCCGTACAGGGCCAAGTGCAGCGGCGTATCACCTGTTTCTCGCCAGATGCCATTGGGGTCTTGTCCGAAGTCGAGAAACTTCTCGACCGCGTCGGTGCAACCGTATCTGCAGGCCACATGGAAATGCGTCAATCCAGATTCATCGACGTAATTCACGTCGTGTCTGTCGTAAATTTGAAAAAGTTTCAAGGCGCACTCTCGATAGAAATCGCCAGTATTTACGATCGCCTCTTTGCGCCTGAACACTAGATGCAGTGGCGTGCGGCGCGACGCCGACTCGCCTTTCTCGTGCCTGTGCTTATAGCCGGTGCGAGCGACGAATGGAATGAATCGTTCACCTTGATAAAACTTTCTTTCTTTTGACTCGTAACTTATTGAATCCACGAGAAGACGCTCGATTTCTTCGGGGCGAAAGACGTCTAGGAGGTCGGGAAGTGGGCCCTTCCAATTCCAGATCAGAAAGGTCAATTCATTGAGTAACTCGACACGCTGTTTTTTGATCTTCCAATTGACACTTTTTTTCAAATTCTTCATCGCTTCCACGATGGGTAGTTGGTTGCATTGTTGGCTATCCATGACTTCGGAATGACGGCACAAACGCGCACACACTCGAATATTTAACACTCTTTTCACGAAAATGGCTTGCTACGACTGATGCAATATTTTCTCGATGTTCACGCTGCGACTTTGCAAGGTATATTCACTACTATAAGTACACTTTGATCCCTATTTGAAAAATGTTAAAAAAACACGTGGTTGAAAACTGCAAGAGATGAAAGTGCTCACTGAAGTGATGAATAGTAACACGTATAGAACCAAGGCTCAGCTGACTTCGTGGCATTAGAACATGTGGGTACTCGAAATAGGAAGAGAATGGGGGAGATAGAGAGAGAGAGAGAGCCACTTTCACTTTTTGGAATATGAACGTCGTACACTCTAAACCCAAAAGAGTAATTTTCGAACCTCAAAAGAGTAAACTGCGTTATTTCACTTTAACGCTAGAACTTAAAAGAGTAAAGTAATAGGAGTAAACTGCGCCGTTTACTCTTTTAAAAAGAGTAAATAACGCAATTTACTCTTTTGAGGTTCGAAAATTACTCTTTTGGGTTTAGAGTGTATGTACACGCAATGTCTAGAGAGATCTCATTCTTCTTAGCTTAGTTGTCGTAGCGTCTTCTTCTTACTGCATCTTGCGGTCGTATTCTTCTGGTCATCTCTTCAATCTTCACTCCTGTCCTGACACGAGACTCGCTCACGAGCACGAGTCCGACTGCTGTTTCGGGCCGTATAGCTTCGCAGAGGAGGTAGAGCCCGGAGTCTGTCTCTTGCCTCGTCGAACCTTGGGCAGTGGTAGAAAACAAGCTCCACGTCCTCGATGGCAGGAGCGCTTACCTGGTATATGGCGCTATAAGGTTGTGGTCGTAGCGCCGACTACGGTGCCAGAAGTAGCCGTGCCCGGTTGTTACGGCGATATGAACCGATACGAAACTCGAAAATGTTTTCTCTTTTTTATCGCATTGAAAAACGAAACCTCGAATTTTTTCGAATTTTACGGTTGATACAGAGCCTTAAAAAACATGGAAATATCTTTTTCACTTATTTTTTCCATCAAAGTATATGATTATGAATTTCTTAAGATTTTTTAATTGAAGGCGCTAGCGTCTACAGCCGGAAAACGCTGTTTTTAGCTTTGACTAGAAAATTATTGAAAAATATTTTTTGAATTTCTTGTCATTTTCGATTGAGACCTCCTAGTTAAATTTTGAGCAGAGATAAATGATTACGGAATTCTGAAGACATTTCCGAAGACATTTCCGAAGACATCGGGGGATTGTAAAACTGGAACTTATAAAACTCGAAACTTTATTACAGACCTGCTCGCGAATGCGAGAAAAAGTTTATCGCCCGTCACCGCGTGTATGCGCGTTTTCAAATTACGGTGCAATTACAGAAGTATAACATAGTTGCTCCAGGATCAAATATTTTGGAATATACATCGTTTATACGCTCGCGGTGTATACTTTGGCAATTAAAAATCGTAACAACGATCGCTGTTGCGGTGCCCCCTCCCTGGGGCTGCACTCGCACGAACGAAGTCAAAACTGCACATTTCACTCGAATCGAGAGAGAGAGAGAGACAGCAAGAGAGAAAATATGCGCACGCATACTTATCATTCGTAACGATTTAATTACGATACGCATAATTTAAATGCCAGCAGCGATTACCCCCGGTGAAACTATAATGCGTACGTATGCATATGAATATCGATGCAAATCTGTGTACGGTTCACGTGCCACCGCGTATATATATAGGTATGCAGGCAGCATGGAACTATGTATGTGCAGTGTCATATATTTACGTTACGCAAACTCGAGTTCAGTGTCCTTTTAAAAGCCCCGCGCGCGCATTACAATTAGCGCATTATTATCGAGCCGAGGCAGCAAAAATCGCGTCCGCGCGAACGGAAAAAACGGCCGATTGCCCAAGTACGAGCGCGATGGTAAAGACACGCATATAAGTGCCGCACGCGGCGCGGGGCAGGTGTTACGCGTTACCTACATCTCATCCTCGGCGGTGCAGTTTAAAACGTCGGAAAGCCCGCGTCGAACACCTGCTCCGTGCTGCGTGCGGCACTTTAGCTGCGGCTGCTACAAAGCAGTGCACCGTGTATTTCGGATGCGAATCGGAGTAAAGTTCGGTAGCGTCGAGCCCGAATAATGAAATTAGATCGGTCGCGTGGTTTCGCGCGATCGACGGAAGTACTTAAACACGGTCCGTGAAAATCAATTCACGTTCGAAGCTTCGCGTAGACATTCGAATGAAGTATCGCATCGAGCCGAGTCCGAGCGAGTAAAGCGCAAATAAGTATACGAGCCAGCCAGCGCTGCCCGCGCGGCTACTTACCAGATGTCCTTATGCACTACGCTGCGAACTGCAAGCGCTCGGGCATTTAAACTAAAAAGATGGATGCGCGCGCGCGCGCGGCACCGGGTATAACTATATACTATATATTGTAATGAAGTAACGGCTACGCTATGTGGCGCTGCCACGCAACGGTGCAATTCATCAATTTGCCTCGCGAGAGCACCGTTTCGAGATTCTTTCTTTCTCTCTTTCTCTCCTTTTTTGCGAGAGCTGCGACGTCGAATGGACAGATCTTCCGACTAACCCATTACGCGCGCGCGGCTAGGCTAGAAGAAAAATATCGTTCCCTTTGTATTCCCAGAGACGTCCGCGCAAAGTCGCGAAAATAAATGAATAATTCTTGCGTGCGTTACGCTCACGTATTTTACTTACTTCGACTGGCAAAATGTTTCTTTTGAAAAACGATGGCCAATACATCTCGTATACGCTTCCTCTATGTTTAATTATTTAGGTTCGAAAAATGTACGAAGTTTGAATGGTAATCGATGCGCGATATAATGACCGAGGAAAACCCGTCAAACTTTGTATCGTGCAATTATATAGGCTTAAAAAAAAACATCTTATCTGCGTGGGACCGCACGCGCGCACTGACTCCTCTCTAACGTGCGTTATATTTTCCGCGTTAATAAAATTTTCCAAACCGAATTACAATGAACGCACGTTACATACACGCATGTGGTTTAGCACGCATGCGCCGAGAAACTACTTACGATATATTCTTTGGGAGCTACGCACCGTGTGCGCTTAAAATTGGAAAATTTTACGATTATTACTTTCCTTTTACGGGATGAGAGACTGCTGTAGCCATCTAACGGCAGTCGCCGCGTGTATAAACTACTACTACTACTACTGCTGCTGATGCTGCCGCTACCTGGCAGTGTATCGCGCGCGGGACTTCGTTATTTTTAAATTATGCCAACTCTGCCCTGCTTTTCGAAAATTTGAATTTCAAAATTCTACGGTGCCAATTTTTTTGGAATGTCGTCGAAAATCATCGATATCCGAATTGATCCTCCGCGCAGATTCTATTTTCAATCAACTATATATACGCGCCGCGCCCGAGACGCGCAGTCTACGCGACAACGATGTATATTATATACGCACGCAGGGTGAATTCGCACAGTGGTTGGATATGTAGGATTCGGAGCGCGTCATAAAATACGATTGCCGATATAAATTCTCTTTTGGAATCAAATTTCACTCGTTGACCCAGATCTACATCAAACTCTCGATTGCTGCTCGGCTTTTCATCGTTTCTCGTGTGCGTGCCTCGGATACGTATACGTACACGCGTTGTGTGTACACGCACGCGTTCGAAGGAAAAAATTTCCACGCTTTTTTCACGAATTTTCAATTTATATTCATCCACGATCGGCGGCGGTGGCAGCGGTGCTCTATAAGAATATACACACACACACACACACACACACACTCACACACGTGAAAGCGCATCGACGACTAATTGGCTTTATACACTCTTCTCCGCGTGTTGCGCTGCGAGCGATGCTGCTGCTGGCCTCTGCTGTGGGCTGCTGGAAAATATATCATAATTGTTATAAAATCGAATGGTGCGATTGCACTATTACACAAATAACGCACCGATATCCAGGTTTTACGATTCGGCGAGACGACCTAATTGTTCGAGCCTGTATATGCGTTTACGTTTTTATTGCCCGAGCCGATTCATAATTACGCGATTACGATCGCGTGGATTTCGTTTTTTATTTGTCGTGAAAAACGAGCAGCTCGTACTTAGTACTTAGTTTCGAGAGTGTAAGTATTATAATACGTGGAGCTCAGCTATGGGCTCTGTATGTGTGTGTGTATGTGCTTGTGTGTAAGTGTATTACCTTGTGGTTACAAAAGCTCGTATATATACGTATATATTCGCCTTCTATTATACCGGCGGGTGCTCGAGAAGTGACGAAATACATTATATGCACCGTACGTACAGCCGGCGCTCATCGATGCAGATCAAATGAATTTGTACTTCGATCCAGCATGCGGCTGCTGCTGCTGCCGGTGGTAACATTGCGTAATTATCGTATTGGAAATTGGCTCTGACTATTTATACACCCGTATACGTCTAAATTTCTCGGATGCCTCGGATTACATACGAAAGTTCATAATGCCAGTGCGAAGTAGGAAAAAATACAAACAATTATAGAACCGATTAATTGGGTTGTAACGCGCCTATATAAACAGCACGACGAAGGCGCACATTCGATATAAAGTTCAATGCTAAAGGAATATGACCAAGGACAAGTATCCGTGCTTATTATACCTTTTCATTTTGTTTCGATTAAGGCTTTTCAGCGCTACTGCTGCAGCGAGCGAGAACATTTTTCTCTCTCTCTCTCCGACATAATTTCGTAACTTGGAAGTGCAGCAAGGAGAGAGAGAGAGAGATCGCTGCTGCTGCGGAAATATATAGATCACATTATTATAACCTTGCATGTATAATTTACCAACGGCAGAGAGGTAAACACAAAATGATTGGGCTACGTTGTCTACGTAGAAAATGTAAATAAAAGAATACAAATACTAATAACAAAGCATATATTACACGGCGAGCGCCACACGGGAGAGCAAACTGCAAAACGTCTCAGTCTGATTAGAAAGTGTCCCTCGAGCTCCCTCGCGGCAGCGGCGCTGCACACCGTAATCTAATATATATGCACACTCATACATACATGTACACATCATATCGCTCATTTGATGCAAATACAGCAGCGGCGGCCGTGCAGCGGTGGCGCACACGCTCGTATCGCATACATAATAATATAAAACCCAAAGCCATGTCGCGACAATATATCCGCTTACGCAAAAAACCGGTACCAACTTTGCTCTCTCGTGCATAGAAGGAGAGAGAGAGAGAGAGAGTCCGATGTCGGTTTGCTGGTTCTCGATGTAAAAGCAAAATTTAATAATTTGTTGGACTCGAATTTATTTTGGCAATTTTGATCGCACCATTTATGATAGCGTTGAAGATTATGTGAATATAATAAGAAATACATCAAAAAGTAACCTAGAAGACACACGTCGCATGTATGCGTGTACATAGTACATACACGTGTTTTGGAGCTTCTTGGTTAGAAGCACTTATTTTTGGATTGACTTATCGGGTTAGCGCGAACGCAGACCCGGCTAACAAAAATTATACGCCTGAGATATCCACATTAGGGATATTCACAGAGGTCAACCCAACCGTAGTGCAATGGATGGGCCTCG
This sequence comes from Trichogramma evanescens, assembly GCA_902732785.1. Lineage (NCBI taxonomy): Eukaryota > Metazoa > Arthropoda > Insecta > Hymenoptera > Trichogrammatidae > Trichogramma > Trichogramma evanescens. The sequence continues at coordinate 21,078 of CACVKI010143909.1, read as the reverse complement.
CCCTGGAGGAACCGCCTTCGTGATCACGGTAGCCTCTGCGCCAGGTAAGTATGCTCTGGCCAGCTCGCGAGCCCCTACTTGACTACGGAACTCGACTTATTCTCTTGCGGGTCTCCAAAATCCTATCCCCGTGGCGTTGATCTATTTCGAGACTCGCCCTCTAGGCGCGACGCCAAAAACTAGACGGAAATTTCGAAAATCCCCTCTACCTCTGCCTACTTTAGGGAGAGAGTGAGGCGCTTCGATTCAAAGATTGGGTAAAATCCAAGCGAATCAACAACATAATTAAAAGATTAAACGATTAACAAATTGAATTGAGGTTAAAATAGTTAGTAAACAGCTGTTTGGAGACAGCAGTTAAATTACACACAGAAAAAAAAATAAAAATCCAAGCTAAAAGTAAAAAATAGTCGCGCATAAATCGACCGTGTATAATATATAAGTTTGCATTTATATAGATATGCACAGCCGGCGCACACTTTTATGTAAGCGAAAAACACGACCGATACGATACGATATAGGAAGGGAAAGCTAATCATTACAGACGTAACCTTGGGGGGTAGCGATGATCGTATACAATAATAATAAGAGAGGAAAGCTGCTGCGGTGTTGTTGCTGCATTACTCGCGAGATTAGTGAAGGGTACGTAGTATGTACACCACTATATGTATATGTATACGTGTACTGCCACCGCCGCGTGTGCAACGTGCATTCGAAAGTGAATCGAGAGATGAGCTCGCGATTGTTTACCTCACGACGCGAGCGCGCGCGGGCAATACAAAGCGTATGTATATTCGGCTGAAATTTTCGCCGCGCGCGGCTAGCATGCAAATGCGCGCGCACACAGTCGAAAACTGTCAAAGCCCGTAATGTATACCATGGCAGCGGTATAAAGCCACTGATTGCTTGATTACATACGTATTCGTATGTATCGTACATACACGCTCCGAGTGTCGAGAGTTCAGGAAACGATCGGAGAGCGAGGAATCGTCAAGTTGATGTATATTTATGCGTATAATAATGTACGCGATTGCGGGCTTATCATTACGGGCGCGCGTATATAAACGATATAAGTAATGTTCGGTAATGGTTTTTTTTTGCGCGAGCTCGAGGTAATTTTCACAAAAATATATTATATTATATTACCGACCGCAACTAATTCTTGCGAGAAAAAAACTTTTCCTCTCGATGTGAAATAATATTCTGCGATATTCCATCGAGATTTTTTTCATTAATAATATCGTGACAACTTTAACGTAGTTATATCGTGCTGGTGTACATTAAGCTCGCTTACGCGATTTGGAAATTTATAAGTTCTACTGGGGGTGAAAATCTTCAGAACTCGAGGGTTGTCGAACGTGTTTCTCGAATATAAAATATCTAAAATGAAGATGGAAATTGAATTGTTCAGATATCGTTCATTCAGACGATTATATGCCTCGGCGGAGACAATCGTCTTGTAGGAAAGCCTCTCCGATGTTTTTGGCCATCTAACGATTGAAATGGAAACTTGAGAAAACCGAAGGAGATTGTTGCAGGTGTGAATAAGACGGTACTTCGTGCTCTTCAAAAAATATTAAGTGTAGTTAAAAGTTATGTTTGGTTTTATTTTTCAAACCTACGCGCTGACGCAATGTCAATGTGCACCACGGTCAAGACTTTTTTTTCTGAACTCAACGGCAGCCAAGATTAATTTCAAATCGCTCGTATTGATTTCTCTTTGATTTGCTTTGCAAATTAGATACAAAGTAATGCAGGCATAAAGAGAGTACACAGTTCAAGATAGAAAAAAGTGAAAAGTCGCGAAAACTTATTAGTCAAGAACTTAAAAGTTTGAAATGCCATTCCGATATGACTTTTGAGCGCAAGGAGCTTATATCGTTTATTTACATCCGCGTGTGGTATATCTATTAGAAACGATAAATTCATATCTCGACTTATAGGAAGCAATTTCATATTTAAAAAAGAAAAACCGTCTACGCGAATAATAATTATTTTTCGGTCGCGATAAAAGCTCGAGAGCCGAAGAAAGATATGTAATTGCATTTCGTTGACTTGTCTGCACGTGCGCTCGTAATGTTTAATGGATCGTGAAATATTTGTTTTAGAAGTTTTTTTGTTGTTGTCGTTGCTTCGCTTAGAAAGAAAATCAAGTAGTCATGAAAATTTATTTATCTGTACATAAATCGTATTTATTAAAATTTAAAAAGACTTTTACAATATATTTATAAAATCGCCCTTTTTTCATACGACAGAATTACTAGATTTTTCATTAACATATAACGTCATAATTATTATGTATGTACTTGTGTTATTCATCGTATTATTTCTTCGTTATCGAACACAATGTAAACATTTTTCTCTGTACACGCGCGCGCGAAGAAAGAAAGAAAAAAATTGTGCACACTCGAAACAAATGGGACTTTTTTTCTCACGTATAATACATTATGCAAGAAAACGAGACTCGAAAACAATATTGTACAAAGAAACTTTTGCACGTTCGAACGATTACTTCCTCCGTACCGGCGTGTATGTATATGTGGAGGAAAAATAAATGTATCAAAAGTCAAAATCAATTGTGCCGTTTCCACCGCGCGCGCGCGCGCGTACACAGAGAAACAATTTTTTTTTTTCGTATATAATATATTTATGTTTTGTCTTTTTCAGGGGGTATTGATTAGTAACGATTTTTTTGTCTGCTTTTTTTTTAATTACAGTAAACTTTATTTATTTTTTGTTAATCTCAATATAACAACGAAAGAGTAATCTCTAAGATGTAACCGAAACACAATTTATGAAAAGTCATTGAAATTTTTTCGCAATAAAAATCGTGAAGAAAAAATTTATTAATTTCGATTCGTGTAGCGTACAACCTTAAATTGTTCAATTTCGGTTACATCTCTTTTATAAGAATAAAATATTGAATAAAATTTCCTACTGTACTCGTAGGTTAAAAAAAAAAAAAGAATTAAAAATATTTCAATGAAAAAAAAACAACGCTATTGAGTATTTTGTAAATTCCTCTTACTCAACGAGGTACTCCTCGACATTTTTGTACGAATCGAGAGAATACCCGCCTCGCAAAAACACACCAAGTTTTATCTCCTAATGGCACATTCCTGAGTTTCATTTAACAATTTCATCCATCCCCTTCTCTCTCTCTCTCTCTCTTTTTTTTCTGTCACTCTAATACCGTAAAACGAACACTTGCACGTTCGGCTCGTTCGAAAGCCAATTTTCCGTACGGCTTATATACGAGTGTCGTGAGGCACTTTAATACATGTAAGTTACAAACGTGTGGCAGCGCGACTCCTTTCTAATGGGCTTCATATCACTACATGCACACACAAACATACGTACACACAACTCACATACGTAAAAGTAAATGTTTTTGCAACAAAAACCTCTTCGTCTTGTTTCGTAAAATAATATATTGTACAAAAATATCGAACGACGAAATAGAAACATGGATCTGTCGATATTTCTTTCGTGCACACACATGAATAATGTGTATGAGTTTATGGCCTTGAACAGGATTTAATCATGGACACGTAGATATACATTTTATATAATTCTTTTTTTTTTAATCGGTATATAATAAATAAAATATCGCTATTTGACTTAATCGTATAAAATATACTCTTATATATATTTAAATTATTTTCGTTGGACGGTTACACAGTTCTGTTAGTTTAATTTATCAATTATTTTTTTGCCATCGAATCTTCATTATACTTCCTACAAATATAAGTACGTGTGAATTAAAAATCGCTCTGAAAAATTTACACATTTATACGCAGATATTCAAATATTAGCTATATTTATAGATACATGAGTTTTGGCATTTATACGAAACGCTCATCGGTACGATTGAACAAATGTAGCTTTTATTAAAAAAAAAAAAACAATCATATATTTATAATATTTATTTACATTTTTTCATTCTCTGTACATCATACTAATTACGCATGAAAAAATCAAGCATACTACACGATAAGTCGGCGAGTTACAATAAAATCGCGCCTTGATCTCATGAAAAAAAAAACAACAACTACAACAACAACCACAGCAACTCCTACGCGATACAATATTATGCTCTCACGCTTATAGATATTACGCGAGAAAATCGCCCGGTATTATAACACGATAGTGAATCGTTGCATTATATGCGTGCACGATGATGTGCGCATCGTCGAGCATCAACAATGAAGAATTTATTACGATACAATAATGCATTACGTTTTCAATCTTGACTCGACGTCATCGATACGCGCACGCGCAAGATTAATTATAAATTTGTGATACACAAAATACCACGAGAGGTCGTTGATCTCTCGTTCAACAGCTGATCGGTGGCGCGTATACGCTATATATACATTATGTACTTCTTTTTTTTCTGTTAATTAGAAAAACGTTTAGTCGGCGATATTTTCTTCTCTCCGCGCGACAATATCCTTTTGAAGCGATTCGAGAGCTGCCGCTGCAGAGAGAGAATAAATCGAGCCGCGAGTGCGATCGAGAGCGACTTTTTTTCTTTTACGACGACATATTAAATGCGAATATAGAGTCAACTTTCGTGTGGGTTTACACAGAGAACTGCAGCGAGCGAGCGAGCGAGAGACAAGCGCGAGAGATTTTCACTCAAATTGAAAATGTCAATCTGCCGTTTGTGGTTTCGGCTTACGTATTTATACACTCGATTATAATGACTCTGCGAAGCTCTGTGTGTGTTATTATGTAGAGATTTTCGTCGAGATGACTTTGAAAGATTTTACACGCTGCCTAGAGCTTATGTATGTATGTGTGTGTACAATAATATCGCATGCGGCAGCAGCACCAGCTATGATTAGTGCGCGAGTGTGTACGCGATATTTTGACGCGAACTTTCTATATCGTCCCTGTTTCTCTCGCCTCTGACTCGTTTTTTTTGTGTGTGTGTGCATCTTTTAATACAGCCGCCGCCGCGATTTCTCGACTTTTTACTCTCTTTATCGAGCGAGCATATATACGCGTACGAGCCGTAGATTACACGCACGTGCGTTGTTTAAAAAGTTCGAACTCGAGATCGCGCGGGTAAATTTCGCGGACTTTTTTTGACGATTGCGTAACGATTTTAAAAGAAGAGCTCGGCTAACAAAAAAAAAAAATTAATCTTAGTAACATATTTGCTTGCGCCTCTATATGTTGTTGTTGCACATACTATAACAGCAGTGCAATGAAGTGACGGTCGAAGCGCGCACCTCGCGAATGCACCCATACGCGCGCGCGCATACGTGGCATATAATAAATACCGTTATGCAAATGCATATACACACACATGCATCTTGATTATGATTGCCTCTCTCTCGCTCTTTTTCGCTCCTCTATGTAACTGTTCATTCGATGGCTAATCGAAATTATGCCTCGCTTCTATACTATGGGAGAGCTCGACGCGCGAGAGAGAGCAAATTCTTTTCTATACGCCCGATACGTGTATCTTTTTTGTTTATTTTTTTTAATCTCTCGCGATATCGTTTCGTGAAAATATGAAGACAATTCGAATGGTTTCAGATAAAAGGACACGATTCGCGTCACGGCGTGTTCGTACACAGACACACACACACAGACACGAATATAAGTGCAAAGGCGTTCGAGGAATTTCTTGCCTCGAGTGAATAAATTAATGTAACAATATGTACACGAGCTTCGAGTGTGTTGTATATGTATAAAAACGTCGACTTTTCTCACTCGCGCGCGGCGGCGGCACGTAATCATTGAAAAACGAGGAAAAAAAGAACAGAAAAGAAAACGCCGAGACCGCTGCTCGAGCATTACACACGCGGGACAATAGTTTTCTATGTGCATAAATAGAAAATATTATCATCGAGCGACACTAACGAGTCTCTCTCTCTCTCTCTCTTTCAGTTTTGCGCATTTCGTATATAGATTACAAACACGTGTGTGTGTATGTATGCAAAGGCACATTCGAAATATACTGTTTTCACCTGAAACGCGGCACATTGATAGAAATACTCGAGCGCACACACATATAGTCGCGGTATACGTATGTATAATACGTATATCTATAAATACTTGCACTCGCTCTCGGCGCGCTGAGAGAGATAATATATAATACGTATATAATACTACTAGGTACAATAGGCCAACAACAACGCGTGGGCTCATAACGCATACACGCATTCCGGCGATTATTTTTTCGTCGCCCCCGCTCGTATGGCAGCCGTTTTTCTGCTCGCGCTCGCTCGGCTTCGCTGCTGCTGCGTTGCTGTTCGTTGTTGTCGCGATATGTCGTAAAAGGGGGTCGGAAAAAGAGAAAAGCCCCGCGCGCGCGCGCGCGAGCTCCGTATACTGTCTCTTATATACGAGTAGTCGTGACTCGTGGTTGTAAAAGAGAGAGAGAGAGAGAGAAAAAAAAGAAGAAAAAATACCGTTAGACTAACGTTTCGCAAAAAAAAAAATATACTCCATATAGCGTATACGTATAGCGTAATATTATGCAGCAGCTCGTGTTGGTGTGTAAATATATAGCTCGACGTATGTGCGCACACACGCACACATGTAAATATATATTAATATACGCACGCAGATCGACACGTGTATTATAATGCACGCAGAGAAATTGGCGTTCTTCCGTTTGATATTCGCGCGAGAGACTTTCCGAGGCTCGATTTTTTATACACGTTTTAGCTTCGCGGCGACGAAACCGGTCATCGTTACCGATAGCGTATACCTACGCATTCGCGTAAAAATACTTCGATCGACTCGTTGTTGTCGTTGTCGTCGTTGTTGTTGTTATTCTCTTCCAAGCGAGTATTACGCTCTCTCTTCACGTACGCATTCGATTTTCAATGCCACACAATATATATATCGGCGATTGCCCTTTCTCGCACATACACCTTCGTTACAATGGCGTAATACGTATTTAAGTATGTACGTATCGGGCTATTTTCGTATCGGTATACAAACTCGTTTTTTTTTCGACGCATCGGGGGTGTAAGTACTACAAAGTATCCTTGAAAATTTCACGCTCACTCGCACTCGCACTCGCACTCACACTCACGCACACCAATACAATATATTATACCGCGAATTTTTTACTCTCTCTCTCTCTCTCTCTATCTCTGCGTTCAACGTCTCGGCCTTGGCATCGGCTGAGGCATGTAAATGGCTCCGTTGCCGTTCTTCATGACGTGCTGGACGACGTTGCCGCGCGAGTCGAGCACCACGCCGTCCTCGAGGGTCAGGCCGGCGAGCAGGTGCTGCATCTCGCGCTCCTTCTTGTCCATGTGTCTCCCAGGCGCCGGTGGACTGTTGTCTCCGCTCGAGTGATGATGTCCGTTCGTGTGTCCGTTGGGCTGCGGGTGTCCATTGGGCTGCTGTCCGGCGAAGCCCAGCGAGGCCAGACTGCCGTGGCTGCGACTGCGATGCTCCGCCCTGATGCTGTAGGAGAAGGCGCGCTCGTTCAGGTGGCCCTTGCGCCGATAGATGCCCGTGCCGAAGCGCGACTCGTTGTCCGGACTGTCGCTGGATCGACCGTTCTCCCGAGGATGCTGTCCGTCGATCTGCGACGGCGGTATCGGCGACGGCGCGCTCAGATCGGCGTGCGAGCTGGCGATGCGTCGCGAGTGCACCAGGCCACCCAGTTGGGAGCCGTCCACGGGTACTCCTCCGTCGCTCATCACTGCCCATCCGGGCGGTGGAACGTGCGACCTGCTGCGATGATTGCCGCGATTGCCCGTGGTGCCGTAACCGGCGCCCGGATACAATCCAGCCGGCAGCGGGCCCGGTCCCATGGGTAGGGGCGCGTAGATCGGCACTATGGGCGCGGCGGCGGGGATCGGCCGGATGGCCCGCGGATGCATGCCCTTGCGCGGCAGCGTCGAGGCCGGCACGAGCAGCAGCGGGGTGGGCGCCGGTCGGGCCAGCGTGCCGGCGATCGAGCGATTGCTCGGCGGCAGACCGGCGGGATAGTGGCCCATCGGCCCGGGTGGCGGCGGTCCCCCCCTCGGCATGGGATGGCCCAGCGTGTGATGATGATGATGCAAATGATGCGGCGGTGGATGATGCGGCGGATGGCCATTGGCGTAGATCGGCCCGTTGTGACCGTTCATGCCGTAGATCGGCTGCTGTTGCATCATCTCCTCCTGCATGAGCGAAGCCGCTCGATCCTTCTTCATTTTCTTGAGCTTCTTGGCGGCTTTTTTGCGCGCCGCCGAGGACGTGCTGGACTCGTCGTTGATGAGCGGCTGGCTGGGCGCCGGTGGCGGTGGCGGCGGAGGCGGCGGAGCGATCAGCTGACGCGGTCGCCTCTGGCCGCGCAGAGTGCCGTGCTCCTGGTACAGAGCGTCGAGCTCGTCACGGCCGCCGCCGCCCCTCGCCCAGACCTTGTGATTCTCGTCGGTCGGCGCGTGGCCGTTGCCGTTGTACAGGCTGGCCTCGTCCTCGTCGTTGCTGGCCTCGCCGAGCTTGGTGCTGCTGGGCGAGCCGTTGGTCTCGGCGCTCAGATTCAGGGTCGACTCTCGCAGCGTATTGTAGAGCGAGCCCGAGCTCGAGTGGCTGTGATTCAGATGTCCGTTGGTCGGCGTCGACGTGCCCCCGTTGGTGCCGTTGTTGCTCGTGCCTGTTCCGTTGCCGTTCATGATCGGCGACGAGCTGCCGTTGCCGCCGGGCTCCAGACCCTTGGCGAATCGACTGTCGGCGTGCGCGTGAAAGCAGCACCTGACCAGGGCGTTGGCCGCCATGTCGCGCTTGCATATGAAGGCGTGGCACTCCAGCACCTTGATGCCCGAGGTGCGCCTCAGCACGGCGGCGAACAGGGGCGGATGATTGGCCGAGGGCGAGCGCGTGAACGGCGAGTCGAGGGGCAGAAAGCGCGTCGCGAGCTGACTGTCCTGCTGCTGGCCGCCAGCGCCGGCGGTGCGCACGTGCCTCACCGCCGCGCAATAGTGCAGCGACTCGATCGGAAAGAATCGCGTGACCTTCTTGCGATTCTCGTCGACGTTCTCGAGGAGGAGGCCGTTGGACCAGACCGAGAGCCAGGAGTCGATGCCGCGGGCGCCGGAGGCGCCCTGCTCCGGGTAGAGCTCGCGCAGCGGCTCCTGGACGCCGAGGAGGCCCTCCTTGCTGGCGTGGGGCACCGCCGAGCCGAGATAGAGGACGCGGCAGCGGCAGTAGGGCGTCGAGGCCTCGTCGTCGCCGCGCATCGTGCTGGATGGTCGAAGCACTGTACACACGAGTGAAACAAAATATGCACTACACGCGCACCACACACACACGGCACACAGGCGGGTATTTTAATTTTTATAAATACGCGACACAGACACAGAGTCACAGTCGCGCAGCAAAAGGCTTGGCCTCGCTAGAGAGAGCAAGCTAGGTCGTTCACACTGGCTCACTGGCGCTAGACGACGGGCCTCTCTCTCTCTCTCTCTCTCTCTCTCTCTCTCTCTCTATCTGTCTTTCTCTTTCTGCTTCTAAGCTCGCTGCTGCTGCAGCGGCGGCGGCTGGCTCTCAGCGGCGAAGAACAGGCCGCGAAAGAGAGAGAGGAGCATGCGCTGCTGCTGCTCCGTCTTTCTCTTTCTGCGCCGTTTTTCACTCGCGATCCGCTGGGATGCTGCGAGCGATCCTCTCTTCTCTCTCTCTCTCTCTCTCTCTCTCTCCTTTCACCTGATGATCTGTGCCGAACGCTGCTGCTGCTGCGACGATGATGCGCTCCTCTCACGTACACACATATATATATTACACTGTGGGTAGGCGCTGTGCAGATGCAACACTGCACACACGTATATACAACACAAACAAACAGAGAGAGAGAACAGACACGACGGCGGTGACTCTTTTTGAAGGGGGCCCTCTCTCGCGCGCACCAGTCCTTATAGTTTTTAGCCGGTCACGGCCACCGACGACTCTCGGCTCTGGTGGATTCCGCGGGATTTTATTCGGCTCTCGGCGGCGCTACGGCTGCTGCCGACAACGCTCGTAGTTGTATTACGCCGCGGCATATGTTGTTGCGCCGCATAGTGCGCGTGTGTGTATATTTTCTTAATTTCTTTTCTTTTCTTTTTTCTTCTTCACTTCTCGCCTCTCTCGGCTTTGCGCGTGTGGCGCGCGCAGAAAGCTGTATAACGAGAAGCAGAGAGAGAATCGGCGTGGCGTGCGAGTCTCTCTCTCTCTCTCGAGGTCACACGTAATACACACCGATAGTACACACACACACACACAGTATCGCACTTGGCTTTCTTTTCTCTCTACTTTTTTTCTCACACTTGGCGTAGTCGTTGCTCGTTTTTTTTTGAAAATATAACGATCACCGAAACACAAGCACTCGCGTATTATATACACACAGGTACACAGAAAATACACACTATCTCGTCGCGCACCCACGCAGTACACACAGAATACACACACACACGCCGTCTGTGTTGTCTGCGTTGTATATGTAAACGAAGTTATAAAAAAAATATAAAGTCGATTTGCGCACGACTCTTTAACGCTATGATCGGTAGCACAGCACGAGCGTCAGTCGGACGGACGGACGGAGTGCATTATCATGGCTGCGCTTCTAGCGGGACGACGACTGGTGAGCAGGCAGGAGGAGGCCAGGCAGGTCCGCTGCTGCTGCTGCTGCTGCTGCTGCCGCCGCCGCCGTTCGCGAAAGACGGCGGCTACGGCGGCGGCTACCCCACCTCCTCCACCTTTTCCTCGCAAACTACTCCATACTATATACATACACAAGAACTCGAGAGAGGTTCTCTCTCCTGCTCCTTTTTTGCAGCGCCGATCGCCGTCTCTTTCTCGCTCTCCTCTCGTTCCTATGTAAGGGCTTCCTCCTCCTCCTCCTCACCTTCGCATATATACCCGTGTGTGTGTGTGTGTGTGTGTGTATAAACTCCTTGGCTGCAGCAGCAGCAGCAGCAGCAACTCCACGAGATGGCCTCGGCCGGTTTTATTCCCTCACCTTTCGTTCCTTCGTCGGCATGATACCGCTCGCTCGGCGGCTCTATAAACGTATATATATACACGCTATCGTTTATATATATATATCTATATATGTGCCTTTATAATATAACACGCGGCGTGGAGAACCGCAGCAGCTCTCGAGCGAACGAAGGAACGAACGAACAGCCGCTCGCGGAATTTGCCCGATGCGGGGGAAAATTCTATGCTTCTTGTGCATGCGCTTATGCACGTCTATAAAGGTATCTCCATATACATACACGTACATAAGAGTGTGTGTGTGTGTGTGTGTTTGTCGCTAGTGGGCTCTCTCTCTCTCTCTCTATGATGGAGCCGCTTTGGAATTCAGGTGCGGCTGTATATAGGCCTGCTGTATAATATAATAATAATATGCAGTGTGTGTGTGTGCACCGCGGAGCGACTGCAAGCTCACGCACAGTACACGCAGCAGCAACACGCAGAAGTTCCCTCTATTATCTTTGAAGAAATTCTGAGCCCCCGCGCGACTCTGCTCCTGCGTACTTGTACGCATTCATTATCGATCTTTAAACGGGGCGCGTAAGAATTCGTATGCATTATAAATACAGCTGATAAGGTCGTATACGTCTCGAACAATGAATTAATAGAGAGAAAAAGAGAAGGTAAGGGGGGGAAAAAAAATTAAACTTCGTGTATGCGCGCGTGCGAGTGCATACGACTCCGGAGTTTTGTGTACACGCGAGACGTCTCGTCGCAACAGGTTGACACGTTATAACGCACACGACACAAGAGTATATTTTAATATCATGTGTGCAGTGCCTGCGCGTCGAGAGCTCCAAACTTGCGTTGCATATTGCACATGCACAAGTGGGGATATATGGAGCCACTCGTTTCTCGTGCATTTGAAAAAAATAAATAAATAAATAAGAGAGAACGAGAGAGAGACACGACGGTAGTGGCATTGACGTCTTTTCCGTCGTCGTCGTCGTCGTCGTGTTGGTATCTCTCATACACGGTATCGCGAGCTCTAAGTCGCGCAGCGAGGTATATATTATATATATGCAAGCGAGCTTAGAAAGCGAGAGAGGTGGAAGGAACGCAGCAGTCGCATAGCTGTCTCTCTCTCTCTCTCTCTCTCTCCTCGCCAAGTTTCTTTTCCCTTTTCGTCCTCTTTCTGTTACTCCGCGGCGCGCAACAGCACTACTATACACGCTCGTGCCTCTCTCGCTCGCTCGCTGCAAGTTCCCGTTCTAAACTTCATACACATACGCACGCAGCGTATGTATATATATACGCATTCATGCCACTCACACACACACGCACACACACACACGCACACATGTGTAAGTGTGTGTGTGTACGTATATAGCATACGCCAGCTAACTAAGTACTACCTGTTTAGCAGGTATATATCAAAGAATCGCGCAAAGCAGCAGCAGCAGGTATGTAGCCAGTGGCCGGCAGTGCCCCCCGGTACGGAACGACGAAATTCTTCTGTACTCGCTCGGTGCCGAGCGCCGGGCGAGATATACCGCGAGTTTGTAAGAAAAGAAGACGATGTTTATGTAAAAGCTCGCGCTCGATATACAAAATAATTCATTCTATAATAGTCTTCGAAGCGATTTTCAAGCCATGCTCGAGAGCAAAGTCAAGTGGATGAGAGTATGCCTTTTTTTTAACCGAGCGCTATAATATAGTCTAGATGTATTGTGCGAAGAAGGAGGAAATGCTTAAAACTCGCAGGTGAAAAATAATGTATGTATAATGTATATATGAAAGGGAATATAATTCGACGCTCTTTCGGCGTGTCTGGCTAAGTGTGTTTATTATTATTAAACGCAAGAGCTGTGCTATACACAAAGCGAGGCTATTTACTCGAGACTCACAAAGAATCTCTCGCACCTTTTTTAAAAAATCGGCTAAAAATCTCGCAGTGTTTCTACTACTCGGCTCTGTCTATAGTATAGTAGTAGTCGCACACGGTTAAACCACAAAAGACACAGAGCAGAGAGAGAGAGAGAAGAAAACGTGCTCAGACAACAAAAGAGCAGCAGACCCATCATCATCGCCGAGTCCTCCTCTCCTCAGTCCTCCTCCTCCTGCCGCTGCTCCGAGCCTAAAGGAATTAGACTTTGCGAGCTCGGGCTAAAATAAGCGATTGTCTAGAAAGAGTAAGCTAGCTATAGCTAGCTCATATAGCTGCTATGTGCTTTGCACTCGCGGCAGCATTATTATATATATGTATGCGTTGTTATTATATACACGATATGGCTCGAGTTCACCGACTGCGCGCCGCGTTTCTGTGTCTCTCGGCTCTCTCTCTCTCTCTCTGTGCTTCTCTATACCTGTGTGCACCTGTTTTTTTCTTCTTCTCCTTTTCTTCCTCCTTTTTCGGGACCCTCTTCGCGTGCATGTATATACTACGCGGTATAATAATGATGATGATAATGCGAGGCACCGCAGCCACAGCAGCAGCGAGCACTGCAAAATCCTCAGGAATATACGTTCTCTCTGTCTCTCCCCCCTTTCGTTTCTGACAAGTGCTGTGTTTGTGTCTGTGTGTACGTTTGGACGAGTGCAACAAACATTATATATACCCAAACCGGATGGATGAGACGACACACGCCGCGCGACCTGTATATTATCCTGCGCAAGCGTGTGATATATTTTTCATATATATACATTTACATTATACCGCCGCGTATCGCGAGTGTGATTTTTCTTCATTTTTCGCGGCGCACACGAGAGCATGTGTATCCATTGTAGGCGGATTATAACTTTTCGATATTCTCGCGCGCACGACTTTTACCTTTGGAAAAGAAGGCAAAAAAGCAAAAAAGATCGGCGAGCCCCGCGCAAGGAGAGCGGTGTCGAGGAATTGGGTCAAGTATACAAATTGTGCGCGCGATGAGGTGATCGCTTATTTTAGAGTCCAGAGACAGGTTTCCAACAAAAAAAAAAAAAAAAAGAACGAAGAAGAAAAAAATCGGCCGAAACATATTGCCGAGCGGCTCGAGATCGTTTAATAATAATAAAAGAAGGTGGCGTTCGAGAGAGAGAGAGAGAGAGAGAGAGAAAATAAATAATCGGATCGTTTCCCATTGCATCCACGACGTATATATAGGCATGGGTAGAGAGAGAAAGAGAGAGATACGTCAATTTAATACGCGATAAAAATGAAAAATATTCAATCTCTCTCCGGAGGCTACACACACAATGCACAACGTGCGGCGCGCGAGCACGACTTTAATATAATATCGAGAGCTGTAAACGGAGGCAAACGCGCGATGGAATCTAAAAAAAAAACGAAATAATATAAAAATATATCGCAAGAGCCACAAAGAAAGTTCATAATATGTCCTCGGGGACCATATACGTATGAATATTAATCGAAAAATTGTCTCTTTTAAAGTCGTCGATCGACTCTCTATATAGATTTTACGCGAGAGAGATTCCTAAATTTAAATCCCACTTTGTATTATCCACGTAGGCGATATATACATAACAAGCTTTTGTGCGAAGGAATGAAGTTTCGGTCAAACGTGGACATTTTTTTTTCTCTTCATTTTAGTAGGTTACAGGAGCAACGAACTCGCTTGCTGTGTGCCTCGTGTGATTTCTCAATACAAAATATCGATGAGCTCGATGCTACAGCAAGGTTAATTAAGATTGTACATATACGTATACAAAGAGGGGGTAAAGACGGGTAAAGAAAAAGAGACGTAATAAAGAGCACCTGCCGAAAGAGCCCGCGTCGTTCTTTATATATTATATTCAACAATTAATTATGAAAAAAATAAAAAAAATTACATGCAACTCATTAAAATATTCATATATTCCACGTGTGTGCGCGCGCGCGACGTGAGCAATATTATTCATTACGCGCGCGAAATTCCTCGCGGGCAAAAATCGGCCTGTGCGCGCGCGCTATCTCTTTCGGAGCAAACATTAGAGAGAGAGAGAGAACTTGGAACTCGCACTTTCCCTTCGCGACGCGTATCTGCGCACGCACGAGATCGTTCGTAATCTATCCAGCTCCGACGTATGTAAGATGTGTAGCATGTTCATAAATGTACTCTCTTCGATCTATACGCTGCTACGTCTTATCCGACGTTTTGATAATTGCGAGCTGCTATTTATACGCGACACATGCAAATCTATTTGGGTTAAACATTTGTTGCGATCTTTGCGTTATACACGGTACACTATACAAAAGTTCAAGGCTTACGGTGTAAAAAAAAAACAGCAAGAAGTAGAAGGAAAAAAAATTGTCTTTGCCTCTGCGTTATTGTTGTTGTTGCTGCTGTTGATAAGTCTCTCACGCGAGCGAGCGAAGGATTTTCCGCTTTGTGGAATAATCGCGTGACCGCCTCGTGTGTGTGTATGTGTGTGTGTAAGTATATATGTACTCGCGTATATCGTGCGAGCACACGCGGCACATTAGTCCCTGACCGAGCCACTGAAGAGTTAAATAATACGCGTACACGCGGGGGCACGTTACGTGCCTCGCTTTTTCCATCGCGAGAGCTTCTTCTTCTTCTTCTTCTTTTCTTTTCACGCGCAACTATCCGTATACTATTGCGATTTGTAATGCACACATCAGCGATTCAACGTCGTCGCATTATACAGGCGCGCTCGCGGGGCATGGGAAAATCGTTAGCTTTGATCTGACTTTATCAAATATCATAACGTGTTGTACCTTATATACGCCTTGACTGCCGAGTTATTTTTTTTCACATTTAAATAATAAATACACTCGGCTTTGCGGGTGATGTCTGATTAATCGTGGGACATACGCGTTCCTTAACGCGCGCGAATAATTATACATTCGAGTTGTAAAAATTACAGGCGCGCGCACTTCAACGTCTCTTCGCAAGTCATCTCTATTATATATGCGAGCGCAGAGCGGTACGATACAGGCGCGCAACGTATACAGCTGTTCTGCCTGTATGGTATAAAAGCTTGATAATGCGTGATTTTTCTCGCGTTTAGAGCCCATTAATTGCTTCAACAAAACAGTCGAGTGTACACACGTCTCTCGAGTGTGTACCGTGTGTACTTTTTCTCCGATTTGTATATGCTGTAATGAATTCGATAAACGTTGGCAAAAGTGTCGAAGGTCGAGCGACGCGATAGTAGTAGCAGGCGCGCGAAAATATACACACAAGCATTGCGGCGCGCTCGCGTGTCGCGAATAAAAAATTCCTTTTCACTTTTCAGTCGAACGATATATAAGACTGAAAAACAGAGGGAGATACTACTTGTCGCTTAGACCTGTGTAGCTCAATGCGGAATGCTATAGATATCTGCGTGGATTTTCTCACAATAATAGCGCGAAAAGGCGAAACACACACATACATTTCCATACGAGCTGACTGCATACAAATTAATTAAAGCGGGCTTTATCGTGCAAAATTATCAAACGAGGAATTAACAGTAACTTTGCAGGTTCTTTTCTCTCTCTTTTTTTTACCTACCAATTAGGAGGACACAGCAGCGTCGCGCGTATTAATATACGGTCGCGGCGCAAATGTGCCGTTGTCGTTGTCGTTGTCGTTGTCTCCTTCGAAACGGTTTTTAATCGTCTCCTGGTCATGTGGTACACGGCTACTCGCGTTCGTGTGTGCGAATCCGCGATATATATATTTTTAGATGGCGCATTATCAGCGCGAGATATATATTATAAAATACGAAAAACACTTGTGCGTCGCCGTGGCTGCTGCCGATGTTGCTGTTGGTACTCGAGATCTCTTCTCCCTCTCTTTCAGGTGAGCGTAACACATTCACGTTGTATACTCGTTTTTAGTCCATATTATATTAAAGGAGAGCGAAAATCATCTCGGAATTCGAGCGAAAACGGTACAGTATTCTCTCTCTTCCTCTCTCCTTCGGCTCTTTCTCAGCGGATCTGCCGCATACCTGCTGCACACGCATACACGTGAAAATCCATTCGTGTGCGGCGCGCGCACGTATACACTCAAATGTTTACCAAAGTGCATGGAAAATTTATTAAATGAAGCCTTGTATCCAAATATTTATGTAAATAATATAAATTAATTTGAAAATTTAAAAAAATAATGGTTAGATAAATTAATTCTTTATTTAAAAAAAAACAATAATAAATTCAAATATTAACGTTAAAAGCTCTGTTACTAATAATAAATTTAAAATGTTTTCCTTTAATAATACCAAAAATCTAAAATTATTTTGATTAAATTTATTTATAAAAAAAATATTTGAATGTAATCTTTAACTTTTTCCCTTCGCGACGCTAAAAATCTAATTATAAATATTAGTTCTGAATAAAATTATTAATTAAAAAAAAAATACTTGTATAAATAAATGAATGAATATATAGAATAAATAAAATTTATCTAATAAATCATAATGAAAAATTTATCAACACACTAATTAATCAAATATTTTATATAAAAAAAAATTGAAAATTTGAATAAAAAAATTTTCCGTTCGGTAGCTATATTCAAAAACTCTATTTTAATTGTATTCTGTGCGCAGGTCCGAAGTCCATGTGCGCATATAATTTCTAATGCCGTTCTGTAAAAACACAAGATGATGCAGAGCAGTCTATGCTGTTATGTTCTATTAGCGTCATCGTACTTTCTCTCCTGCCTCCCGTCTTCAGTGACGCGCTACGACCACGTGTTTTTCTTTCGGTGTCAAAAATTTCAAGTTATTTCAAGTTTATCTCCACGTGTTTGAGTGCTAAGTGTGAATAAGTTGTGTTTTTATTTTTTCAAGATTGTCGTCAGAATGTCTGTGGAATTGCGAGATAATATATACGTAGTCAGGAGGTGCACATCTGCGAGTAGGGCAGGAATAAGAAAGGAAGTCCAAGTTCATTACGGAGCGCTGAATGTCCTATGCAATATAGAGGATATGACTGATCTCCCTGGTAGGTTCGACTTATCGAACTATCAAGTGAGTGACATAGAAAAACAACAAATTTTCGATATCGCTTTGAGAGAAAAAAATTTGAGAATTCTTAAATTGTTCGCGAACCCGTTGGAGCAGTTCTGCAACCGTCGGTGCGGAACGAGGGACAACAGGTCGATGGTTCATTACTTGGCGAATCTAGACCTGACCGCGGACAGATACAATACCAGCGAAGTTGACCCGTTGCCCATCATCGAGTATCTTCTGCAAAATGCCCGGAACAGAGTAGACGAAACCGGGTACTCGTATTTTCACGGCGCCTGTCAGGCTGGCCTCGTTCAGGCGGTCGAGCGATACATCGCTGCCGGGGTCAACGTCGATCTCGACACTTACGAGTGCCCGCCGCTTCACTTGGCCGCGCAGCACAGGCACGAGCGAGTGGTGGAACTTCTGCTGGGACACGGAGCCGATCCGCGAGGACTCGATCGTCGGGAAGGCTCGACTCCGCTTCACGCGCTTGCGCGGCCGAGCATAAGCCGGAGCGCCACTAGGTCGCATTTCTGCGATCGGAGACAGCCGGCCGCGAGGATCGTCGAGGCGCTCCTCGCCAAGGGGGCGCGGATCGAGGCCAGAAATCGCCACGGAGACACTCCTCTGCAGTCGGCGGTGTCGCGTTTCGACGTCGAGCTGGTCAGGGCGCTGTTGGCGCGCGGCGCCAGCCTCGACAACTTGAACGAGGACAGAATGTTCGGCGCGGATTTCAGCGTGCCCGAGTTGAAGAACTACGCCTTGACTCTCAACATCGTCGAGACGATGCGAGCCTTGCAGTCGGCCGGCTACAGAATGACCTTCAGGACGAGGCTGTGGATTATCAAGTGCTGGATGCGAGTGCGCGGAAACGATACCGATCACTTGTTGGCTGATTATTTGGGTGAGTGTCGATGATTTTGAGGGCGCACACCTGTGTTTGAATCTTGTAAATTAAAAAAACATGAAAATTAAATTTTAAAATAGAATATTTTGTTATTGATATCAAATACATTGTAAAGTTATGTTTTTATAAGACATTTACATCAGTTAGTTTTGTTATTTGCATTAATCCAGTGCACATCCATTCAGACTTATGACTTAAAAAGACTTGGAAAGAACAAAATTTTACATCAAATACAAAAAATTCAATTTTAACAATTTATTTTCATGTTTTTCAATTCATAGAATAATACAGGATTTAACGCAGGCGTGTCCCATTAATAGTGCAATAACTTCGCCCCAGGGCAAAATGATTCAAGAGATACCTTTTTGCGACGCGGGGCGACGACTTCTTCTTTTGTTTTAATCTTCATGTGATTATTAATTTTTTTTTCCTTTTTAGACGGCGAAAACTTCCATTTGTCTATCTACACGTGCGAGTTCAACATATTTATTCATAAACAATTGGGCCTTTATTTACGTCAAGACGCCATGCATCATCTGAACGAAATGTGCAATCGAATGAAACGGATAGCGAAAGAAGAAGAGAGAGATTCATTTCCAGCTCCGGAAGTAAGCGAATTATTTCTCGAGCGCGATATATTGGATAAAATCAAGCTGACGGAAAAAGTCTCGCTCCTCGATCTTTGCCGAATGAATTACGCCCAGGGTCGCGCGGTTCTCAAACGTCTCGAGGACTGGCGCGTGCCGGATCTGCACGAGTTACCCTTCCTGAAGTTGATCGTCAAGAGGCACTTGGCGAACGTACTGATAAGGCCGCAGTTGGTGCTGTTCGCGGCCGACTTTTTGGAGAGGTTTTTGAAGCTGCCTTACACCGTTTGCCGCAAAATCGCCGAGTACTCGAGCGACGAGGATATATTGAGATGGAGCGAGCTGACGAACGAAGAGTATTTAGCAGTCGAAAGCACACCTATCGAAGATCAGATTCAAGAAACGAACCAAAAGGATTTAGCAGTCGAAAGCACACCTATCGAAGATCAGATTCAAGAAACGAACCAAGAGGATCAAGTTAGCCCCCCGATTCTGCAACGGAGTGAACGCCTGCGCGTCCAGAATCAAAAGCGTCGAAAAGACGAACAGAATTTGGTAGAACAGTCGTTGGCGGTCGTAAGAAAAAAACAACCTAGACGCGATAACCCTCCTCTGTATACTAGAGTTTATTCTGATCCTCAATGAACTTGAAATCCAACAGGAGCGATCGTTATGTACCTGCAAATCGTTGATGTGTATAAATAAATATTATTTTTTTACGAACGAATTACATGATTTTTTTTAATGTTATTATCTTGGTAAAAATTATCAACATTAATATTGACCTAATGTTTTAAAGATTATTATGATACTGTTAAATCAGCTGAAAATAGCAATTTGATGGTTTCAAAAAATGTAAAGCAATTTTTATATACCGATTATTTCAAGCCTCCACTGCTAGATGGCGAGTGCCTTTACGTGTAAATCTGCAAGTGACAAAGTAAAAATAATCGTATAAGTCAAAACATCGTTAGTAATAAATGTTCGGGATATCTTCTCAATATCTTGATTCGAAGATAATCAATTGTATTTATTTTTAAAAGCCACTGTCAATTCCTTGGAAAAGAGTTTCCTCCTATTTTTATGAAATATAATATGAATAAACCGGCACGAATCTCTCATTTGAAAAAAATATTTGAAATCTGACCATTAGAAAAAAAAGAAAACAATTTTTTTTAAAGTCATACTTCATACAATATTAATTTCTTAATAATGACGAAGAAAACGCAATCGTCTAATCAAAACAATCAAAAAGCTATTCTATTTAAAACTAAAAAAAATGTTGGGATCAAAGTTGCCAATTCCAATAATTTCGTTTCTTCTTCGTACTCAAAATTTCGTTTGGTGTAAAAAGATAATATCAACACTAAACAGTACACAGGAAAAAAAAATTGGTAGGTAGCATACAGTTTAAGGTAAGACACAGTCATATAATCACAAAATTTTTATTTTAGAAATTTGCTCATATTTTGCCTTTATTAAGAAAAATACGAATGCTTTTAATTATTTTTGAGTTACATGTTATACACATGTATACTGAAAAACTATTCAATGCGTGTGATTGAAAAAAGTTTTAGTCATTTGTATAAATAAAATAAAATATTTACATTTTCCAAAAGATTAATTATCATCTTATTGTCACGTCCTCCGTGACTTATTATAAATAAATAATCATAATAAGAAAATAAAAAATAATTATAGAAAAAGTACTTCAAAATAACAGCTGCA
>CACVKI010143908.1:0-38807 GCA_902732785.1 Trichogramma evanescens | reverse complement strand
TCGGGATGTATTCTACGTCGCTTGGTACATCACTACCTATTTCCGGTGAATAAACTACTTCTTCTGGTGAGCTAGGTTCTTCATATGGATTTTGTTGACTCGCAGGCTCCATAACATACTGCTCTGGTTCATATGGCTTCGTTGTGTATGTTTTCGGTTCTTTGTGATTATCCGGCTGAGTTGAGTCTTCATGAGAATATGGCGTAGGTTCATGACTATCGGGCATTGGTTCTTCTTCTCTCGAGATGAATTCTACGTCACTTGGTACATCACTGCTTATTTCTGGTGAATAAACTACTTCTTCTGGTGAGCTAGGTTCTTCATATGGAGTTTCTGGACTCGCAGGCTCAATAACATACTGCTCTGGTTCATTAGGCTCCGTTGTGTATGTTTGAGGAACATGATGGTAATCAGGCTGTGTCGGGACCTCATGATGATACTGCATAGGTTCTTTATTGACCGGTGTTGGTTTTTCTTCTCTCGGGATGTATTCTACGTCGCTTGGTACATCACTGCCTATTTCTGGGTAATAAACTACTTCTTCTGGTGAGCTCGGTTCTTCATATGGAGTTTCTGGACTCGCAGGCTTAATTACATACTGCTCTGATTCATATGGCTCCGTTGTGTATGTTTCGGGTTCTTCGTGATAATCCGGCTGTGTTGTGACTTCATGAGAATATGGCGTAGGCTCATGACTATCGGGCATTGGTTCTTCTTCTCTCGAGATGAATTCCTCGTCACTTGGTACATCACTGCCCATTTCTGGTGAATAAACTATTTCTTCTGGTGAGCTAGGTTTTTCATATGGAGTTTCTTGACTCGCAGGGTCAATAACATTCTGCTCTGGTTCATATGGCTCCGTTGTGTACGTTTTGGGTTCTTCGTGATAATCTGGCTGTGTTGGGTCTTCATGAGAATATTGCGTAGGTTTATGACTATCGGGCATTGGTTCTACATCTTTCGGGATGTATACTACGTCGCTTGGTACATCACTGCCTATTTCTGTTGAATAAACTACTTCTTCTGGTGAGCTAGGTTCTTCATATGGAGTCTCTTGACTCGCAGGCTCAATTACATACTGCTGTGGTTCATTAGGCTCCGTTGTGTATGATTGGGGAACATGATGGTAATCCGGCTGTGTTGGGACTTCATGAGAATATGGCGTAGGTTTATTACTTTCGGTCATTGGTTCCTCTTCCCTCGGGATGTATTTCACGTCGCTTGGTACATCACTACCTATCTTTGGTGAATAAACTACTTCTTCTGGTGAGCCAGGTATTTCATAAGGAGTTTTAGGACTCGCAGGCTCAATTTCATAGTGCTGTTCGTTAGGCTTCGTAATGTATGTTTCAGGTTCATGATGGTAATTCACTTCTTGCCTTGGCGATTGTGGTTCATGGAGTGGCCATGTTTTTTTTTCTCTTTCTTGTGTTTCTGGCTTTATTACGTAATATACCGTCTCAGTTGGCTCGGTGTATGTTTTTCGCACATAATTGTACTCGGATGGTAGCTCGTATAAATCTGGTATGTGCTCGTGACTGGCTGGAATTTTTCCATTTCCTGGTATGTATTCACTCTCATCAACACTCGTTTCATCGCTATTCATACGTGGAAGATAAATTAGATTGTACTTCGGAGACTTTAATTCTTCGAAGTTTTTTTTCGTTATTATGTGTTTCGGTACAGTGTGCCCAATCACTTGATGTTTCTGTTCCGTGGGTTTTTTAATATGTTTTTGGTTCTCGTTAGGATTATTAGGTTTAGATTGTCCCTTGTGCATACTTTGATTTGGCTGGTATTTTGGAAACATTGGTTCATATAAAGAATATTCTGGCTTACCTTGTGAATCATAATATTCTCGAATCGGTACTACACTCGCTGATGTTGGGGCATCTCTATTTGGTATATATTTATTTTCTCTAGGTATATCGTTTCCGACATTTGGATAATGAACTACCATTTGCTCTGGTGATTCTGGTTTTTTGTCTTCGAATTCTGGGCTCGCTGGCTCAACAAAATATTCTACCGATTCGGTTGGTTCTGTAGAATATGATTTTGGTACGTTATAATATTCTTTCTTTGTAGGTACCTCATACGTATCTGGAATAGTTTTCTTACTAATCCGTGTTTGTTCATCTGTACTAGGTATATATTTCGGATACTTCGGTACGTCATTTCCGGTCCATGGATAATGAATTATTTCTTGCTCTTGTGACTCTGGACTTACTGGCTCAACGACATATTCCAGTGGTTTAGCTGGCTTTGTATAGTATGTTTCAGGCACATAATGATATTCTGACTCAGTTGGTACCTCATCGGAATATGGCATTGGCTCCTTGCGAGCTGGTTGCAGAACATCTTTATTTGGTATGTATTTAGTTTCAATAGGTATGTCGCTTTCAGTCTCTGGATATTGATAATTCACGTTTTTTTCTGTCGAATCAAGACTTTCTTCAATCGATGGTTCGTAAGTTGGTGATTCTATTTGTTGATAACCTTTTTCTTTTGACTCGTCTGAAATATTGTTATTTATATCTGATTCTAGATTATCAGGCTCAGAGTAAGGAAATTCATCACTTAATGATTCCTCTGTTTCTCGAGACGGATAAATTTCATCGAACTCATTCAAACCTGGTTCACCAGAATAATCTTCTGGATCTACTCCGTAAATTAATGGCTTACTTTTTATCTTATGATAATATTTTTCATTATAAGATTTACTTGTCTTTTCTGGCTTATTTATGGTATTTATTGTGTTGGCATATTTAGGTTCATGATGTCCTTGTCTTTCTTCTTTCATGTCCTGGGGTTTATGTTCTGATTTAGAAAGAAATGATTTTGTCGCATCTTCTAGCGGCTTTGTTTCTTTCAAGTGATGAGTTATTATTTTATACGGATGAGAAGCTTTTAGTTTGTAATTTTTCACTTCATCTGAATTTGTAGATGGATAAGATAATTCCTCATTTATTTGGTAAATTTTGTTTTCATGCAATACATGTGAAGGTTCAATCGTCATCTGTAATGGTTTGGTTAGTTTATGTTGATGATGCATTACTTCATAATCATTTTCTAACTTTTTGGAAACGTAACTTTCTTCTTGCCTTGCATGTTTCTGATGAACAAGTTTTGATAAAGTCTTATCACTATATAATTCGGGTGAATCAATAAATTCGATTGTACTGGTTACTGTTTTTTCTGTTGAATCGTCATTGTATGGATATTTTGATGAATGTTGATATAATATTCGTTGGTCCGGAAATTCATTTATCTGATTTTCACGATATTTAGGGAACATCTCATCATAGTTTGGAATCTCGTTACTTCCACTTTTTTTAAAGAATCCATAATCCAGTGGCTTTTCTAATAATGGATTGTATTTTTTATCATAGTTTTGCATTGGAATCGTCAGTAAATTTTTTGATTCGTAATCTCCAGGTAAAGTCTTTCCAAATATTTTATAAGAGTCAGGTTCTTCTAATTCTTTTTGGGAAATTACATATTCCAAAGTATTCATTTCAGGGACCCCACTGAAAGACTGTGATGTTACATACGTAGTTACATGACTTTTCGCGTCAGATGGTATTAATTTTGACATATGATGAATTGATTTCTCGCGTTTTTCTACATTATAATCAGACCGTTCCTCAGAAGGTGCTTCGCCATGTTTTAACAAAATCTTAAATCCATCCAAAACCGTAGATGAATCCTTATCGTCGTAAATATTATCTGTACCTATTGGATTTTCTATAGATTTCAAAGTACTCGAATGTTTATTTTTATTTCCTATCGATTCAATTTGTAAAATATGTTTACTTGGCTGTAAACTTAAATACTTATCGTTTCTGTAAATACCATCTGGATCCGTGTTTGATTGAAGCAAATTGATTGCACTATTACTTGTTTTTTCACTCGATTTCAAACCATTTGTTAACGAAAATTGTTCTTTATAACTTGGAGAAAGTTTTACAACACCGGTCAAACCACCATGCTCTTGGTAAGACGAACTTTTGCCATGTAGCTGTAAAAATATTTTCGTTGACATATTTGTTTAATTGGAACAATTTTGTAGTGTCATTCTCAAACCAGCCCTTTCATGTTATAAAAAAATATTGTATTCTTACCACGGAAGAATGAACAGCAGTTGCTGCTGTTGTTGACAATATTGCTAATATTACTATTCCCATTGCCGCAGCAACGTGAATCATGAAGATTCGTTCCATCTATATTCACAAATTAAATTCAATGTTGCATGAAACGAATTAAAAACAGATTTAAGCACAGTAAAAATATTTAGCTCAGCGATTGTTTGAAATAAATCAATATAATAATCAACGGTAAATCAATGTACAAACGTATCAAAAATTATTTTCGCAGCTGATCGTATTTTTCAATCTTAATAATACACATTGCTGAACTAAATAACTCGACTGTTCCGTTGCCATTGATATTTTCACTATTTAACACTATTTCACATAAAACACAATAGCTTCAAACCTTTTTAAGAAAAGTGAACATGCGCTCGTGATTATACGTGCTCCGTAATTATCAAGTAAGCTTGAACAATTGTCCTACAAAACAGACCGACTGAAATATTTATAGACTTGCACTTGGTCGCAGAAATTTGCGAATTTAATCACACGAACGAGACTTTGCATAGTAATTAATAGTCGGTTCGTGGTGTTGAGTAAAAATGTATTCATATTGCGCATTTTTCACTGGAAGTTTGCGCATTGTTCTAATTAAATTTTCAAAAATATTATGCAAGATCACATAATATCTCGTACATTAATTTTCACTTCTATTTTCGAAAACCATTTCTCAAAAATACTTCGATTTACGTCAAAAAAATTCTTCACTGCAAAACCAAAAACGCAATTGCGGACGTTCTATGAAATTGTCCAAATTACTTTTATCACCTGATTCCTTGTTCTTATAACTATTAATATTTTTAAAATAAATTAACTTTCTCTTCTTTAATAATACATGACAGATCTTCGTACAGAAGAGAAAACATCGATTTTACGCTCTGTGCATGTTCACTGATAATAAATTTTAGCAAGATTTTGGTTCATTCCCTGGTACGAGCTATCAATTAATCCAGCTATAGACGTGATTATAAATGAAAAATTTGCTATATAAATCGTCTTTTTTAATACAAGTTTCCATATAATAACCGAGAAGCAGTTAGCAACGGAAATGCATTAAAATCTTTTTTTTCCTTAATATTGCAACAATAGCAAAATAGTTTTATCTATTACTCGATAATACCAAAAACATCAGGCAGCATAGTAAAATATTATACTTCTCGTAAATGCTTCATTAGATACACATTATAAGACGCGAAGATTTCAAGGCCGGCTGAAAAAAATTCAATTACGCTAATAATTATACCTCCCATGAACTCTGCACGGATAAACTCCCACATTAGCGTCTCGTATGAGCATCCAATGCGATCCATCTTTCTACCTTCGGCCACATTATACTCCGCGCCACTCGATCGTCTATTTAATCTGACGGAAGAAGGCTTTAACAGATTGGGGCAACGCTTGGCAATAATAATCGGTACTTCCGAGAGCGCGCGTACCTTTACGATATTTATATGTAACTCATTAAATATTT
The DNA here is from genome assembly GCA_902732785.1 of Trichogramma evanescens. NCBI lineage: Eukaryota > Metazoa > Arthropoda > Insecta > Hymenoptera > Trichogrammatidae > Trichogramma > Trichogramma evanescens. The sequence continues at coordinate 33,188 of CACVKI010143908.1, read as the reverse complement.
AACCCTTTAAGATCGCCGTGATATATATTTACATTCAACTTAATGATTTGTGTATCATGGCCTAATATCGCTTCGTACGAATTATATAGTAATTTCCAAAATTAGTTATCAATGAAGTAATGTATCACAAATATGTTGAATTGGTTGTAATCACATTTCGTCAGTCGACTTTATTTTAAATAAAATTAATTGATGAATTAATCAATGTTAGTTGGCCACCTCTCGCCATATTGTACGTATTGATCGTTCAAATTACTTAAGTCACTCAAAACTTCATCAGAAGTTCTTTTCAATAAAGGATCATCTTTTCATACTTTTCAAAAAGAATTTCGAATGCACGCTTCATAAATTCGAGCACACATGGGCCGCGTGGGCACACTCACAACCACAACTTTATGGAAGCGCATATATACCACTGCGTGTGCAGCTCTATACATACAATTTTTTAGCGAGAAAAATGAAGATCGAGTGAAAAGTTATCTCGGTTGCGTGATCGCGCGACATTGCGCCAAGCCTCGAGCTCGAGTCGATGGAATTTCGGAGCTCGTGCGCGTCGATCGGCAAGTGCGACCGGGGACAGCTTGCAGATCGAGACGCTGCTCGTTTTTTACCAATGTACGAGCGTACGCCAAGAATGTGACTTTTATCGAACATGGAAGTGTTCGAGGATTGACTTTATTTCTTACTCCGATCGGTACATGTATGCGTGTAAAGTAACGCGCCGATTGGCATTTTACAAAGACGTCGCGTCTCGGTGCCACGCGGGCGCAAAAAAGCGCAATGCTCGGCTAGTCGAGTTAATTTGCGAGTGTCGCGCGGACAAATATTTTCAGTCTGAAAAGGAGTATAGTTTTTACGACGATAACGCCTCGCTGGACTTTAAAATAATTAAGTTAGCGATGTCCGAGTTTCATCTAATCAGCTCTCTCGAGTAACTTGCATCGACCTGAATTTTTCCTTTCAAAAAAAAAAAAACAAAAAAAGGTTCGTTAAACGAAGACAAGATTTTTCGACGCGCAAGGGCGCGCAACGCATCCTTTTCATCATTGCTCCGATCGATCATCTCTCTCGATCTAAGACACAAATTTTCCAACGGCGCCGTGTATTCGCAATCTAACGCTTGTGCCCCGCGCGTTATAATTATCCGCTCGTATGATTTCACCTACGCGCGCGTGCCTCGTATCGGCCGGGCGCGCGTGATATCCTTCACCTCGACGCGGCGGCGCGCACGTGAGTACGAAGGAGGAGGAGGAGGTGAAAAAAAATCTTTATCGGCCGATAAGTCAAACGTCATCGCGCCTATCGCCCATTACGTGCACGCGTTTACGCTCGGGCGCGCGTTTAAGTCGTAAAATTCAATAACCGCGGCGTAGTGTGCGAACACGATCCCGCATACATATATACAGCATCGTGCGAGTAGTACGTATACAGGCCCTGCGCCCGAGCTCGAGCTGCGATGTGCGTTATGGGGTACTATATACATCCGAGTTATAACGCGGCGCAATTATAGGTGACGGGTAAATTAATATCTCTCTCGCTTTTCTCCGCGGGACCGGGCCTCGATATGTTTATACATATTGTATATAGTATATATAAAACGGCGGAATTGGAGATCTTGTGCCGACGCGAGCGCGCGCGAGACGATATTCTTTATAACTCACTCGTGGCACAGAGAGAGAGAGAGAGAGAGAGAGAGAGAGAGCTTTCTGGGGCCCCGCAAAGTAATTATACCCGTGTATACCTACTAGCTTTGGTGAGAGAGAGAAAGAGGGGAGGAAAGTTTCTTCGTTTTATTTTTCGGATACATATACACCCTGCGCGCGCGCGAGTTTATTTGACCGATCTGTACCGAGGCAGCTCTCGCGTTATATTTTGAGATTACACCTGCGCGCGCGCGCATGAATGATTATGAACGATTTAAGCCGCGCGCGCGAGTATATCGAGGAGAGAGGTGTATACGTGCGATATGATGCTGCATGCGAACGAAATTATTGGCGCCGTTTTCTATATGTACGATACGTTCGTGTTGGCGATTAGTTTCTGAAAATGAGCTTGAACATTTTTGAACAACAAACGCGTCGAGAGGAAAAATATTACGTTTTGAAATTTAGCCTCGGTGCTAATTCGCTCATTCGCGTAGCGCGAGTGAGGTAATGCGCCGTAGTCCTACAGTTTAAATATTTAATCAACAAATCGATTTATTAAAATGGATAAACTATAACTCACTATAGTAGAATAACGAGTGAACGACGTGAGAGGTAAATTTAAATGCCTACGACGACTTTCTGCGATACATTTTTGTACGACGGGTTGCCTACGAGGCTTCGGCATCGAATCCTTCGCTCTCGAATGCCATGGTGGCTCGGGTTGCCAACGGCCTCCGTGGCGCAATTGGCTAGCGCGTTCGGCTGTTAACCGAAAGGTTGGTGGTTCGAGCCCACCCGGGGGCGTTTATTTTGGCAATTTTTACAAAGGCCAGTTCGATAATATCTCGTATACATTTTTTGGTCCTCGGTACAGCTTTCAGTTTTCAAAAGCTTTGAAGTGACGCGAAAAGACAACTTGTGTTAAGAATTTAAGTTTTAAAAGTTTGTGAAAATAGGGGTGGGTGTACAATCCGAAAAATCGTAGAATCCAACATTTGAACGGACCGGAGCAACTTCTCTTCGTTGAAGTATCATATTTGAATCGAGTTTTCCGTCTATTGTAATTCAATGCGGATCGCATTTTTCACCGCAACGTCATGAACGTTAGTATCTGTAATAGATACCAAAAGCATGACACAGAATTAATATGCAAGTTTGACACATCTCCACGGCTACTAACACAAATGACGTTCATCGGCGTACGATGATTGTTCCATTGGTGACAATGTATCTCTTTATCGAGTCGTTCGAGTTTGGAGTTTTTCGTTGGTACACTCGTGAAACGTCTGTTAAAGCATTTCCCGGTAATTTAGTAGCTTATTGGTGTCTTTTGTGTTTTTTCGATTTCTATCGTTGAACTAACAGTCATTCACGATCAGGTAAAAACCGGATTTTCGTCTGATTCCAAAATTCGTTGAAAATGATGAAAAAAGTGAAAGTTCTGTCGTGTTATATCGATATTTGACAAATATCAAATACATTTTTATTTTTCATAATCACTTTTGTAATTTCACAACGTTTGATTTATCGAAGAATCAACGACGAATCTTAAATAATTACGTGGCGTATTTTTTTATCGATAAATTTAATGTTTACCAACATCTGGGTAACTTCTTGACCGAGTGATGAAAGTCGCGAACCCACCGATAAGTTCAAGTCTAACGAACAAAAACAACGCGAGTAAATTCGTCAAAATACCATTTCGTCGGCGTTGAAATCTTTTTTAAATAACCAATACACCATTAAAATGATAATTAGCTAGGAGTAAATATGCATGATTCGGCGGGTCATCCGTATAGAAAACTAAAAAATGTTTCGAGCTCGCTGCAACGCGCGAATAAACGTATTTCACGATATTCCTTCGATCTCGAGTCGAAAGTCGCCGCGAGACTCCAAAGTCGCGTGTGTAAAAATAAACCAAACCTGTTCCCGAGCGAGATTTCTAAACAACCGAATGCTTTTGTCTAAAACTGTCCGCGCTGCGAGCGAGACAGCGAATTAAAGCACGAGCATATATCTTTTGCATTATAGGATGGATATCGCGTGACAATCTCGAAAAGCGATATCGTTATTTCCCAGTTGTTTTTCACGCCCACTCGACGCTCTCGATCGATCGCGCGTGAAAATTTGCGCGCCAATGCGATAACAACAACGACACGTGTGTGTTCTCTGCGTTTACAATCTTCTCTCGCGAAGCGGCAAATGGCCAAATCTTCGCCCCCAATTATAAAGCATATACATTACCAATTCTATACACAGTTATATCATCAATGTATAATATTTGCACATGCGTGCACGAGCTCGCGCGCGCAGAAGTGGCAAAAAGAAAGTCACGCGATGTATGCGTGCGCGCGCGCGACACGAGCCCCGACTAGATAAGAATACAATACAAAGTATCACGCGCGCATATAATGACAAAATTAAAAAGTCGCGGAGCGTCAAGAAAGAACAACATTGCAGACGCAGTGAGAGAGGAGGTGGGGGGAAGCGCGTCCGCGACAACCCCTACGCACGTGTGCTGCTGCATCGCCCACACTGCATAAGTTTGCAATCATCCTCTATGCGTGCCCGCATGTACGATAAAAATTTTATCAGCTTCCGAGTATATGCTGATACATCGTCGTCGCCGCGCCAACGGTAATGGGTCTATCTATCTATCTCTCTGTAATATAAATACGAAATGTGCAGTACTGTATAGAGTTATATATAGGCGCGTTTTATATTCGCGCACACGTCTGCAATGTAATAATACCTATATATATATATATACAGAAAGAGCACACGGCGCATCGTCATCGTCGCAGCAGCGGCGGCGGCAGTTGTAGCACCACCACCACCACCCGACACCACCACCACTACCAGCCACCAACCACCACTACTACTACTACTACCACCTCGACGTGGTCGTCAATTGTTCGGAGCGATACTTTTTTGTCGATCTGCAGCAGCAGCAGCAGCAGCAGAGCCAGAGAGAAAGAGAGCAGCAGCTCGTATCGTCTCGTGTCCGTGTGTGTGATGTGCAATTGAGGTATATACCCATATATCGAGCATATATACAGATTTATATACATATAATACCTAGCCCAGGTACCCAGAGTGTACTAAACTGCACACAGCTCTCGCCCGAGGCACGCGAGAGGGTAATGTTCATTTACTGCGTCATTGGGATTTCGCGCGAGAGCTGACACGACGACGACGACGACGACTGTGACAAAAACAACAACGGGGCGGGCTCTACTGCAAGGAGAGCTGCTGCCGAGTCTCGCGGTGTGACTCACTTTTTTGATATAACAGTGCATCCATAAAATCGCAGTATAGCAGCTTTCGTGTCATCGCGTGTGTGTACATATATACGTGCCGTGTCGTTCGCGTGCTTTAAAAGGAGGCCCGAGCTTTTTATGGAGTGCCCCTTCGTCGTGCAGTCGTATACGGCGCGTTAAAAGCCGCTGTGTGACATATATACATAGCAATATCAAAACGCGGAGCGCGGCGGCGGCGACGACAGCTCTACTAATACGGTGCGTGTTTTCGTGTGTCCGTCTGTGGTGGTGGTGTGTTGTGTTTGTATATAAACATTACATCAGCTGCGCTTGTGTCTCGTTTTTAAACATAATAATATATACACATACACGTCAGCTCAAACAGTTCATCGCATACAGTACAGTGTCATTGGTGAGTGTGTATACGAAAAACGTGAAGAGCCGCGCTATCGCGCATCGTCTGCGAATTTTTTTTTCTGCATGTTTATATACCGAGCGGAGCAGGCATATATACTCGGTGTATACGAGACACATACAGATATAGGCCCGAAGCAAGCGAGACAGAGAAAGAGAGAGGAAAGAGCGAGACGGAGCGAGGAGAGGCAACGCGGGTAGGAGGAAAGAGACCTACTGGCTCATCATCATGGCGAATCAAGACACCGAACCGATGTCACGTCTGCTCAAGCTCGCCAAAAAGTTCAACTGCTTCTACCTCTCCGGTGAGTTGATTGATTTTCGGCTCGGGGTGGCCACCGCTGCCCCGACCGCTGCCTCGACAGATTTTATCGATTTCGCATTTCTGCGTGTACACACGATGACGACCATGACACATAATATGTGAGACCGAGACACACACACACACGGACGCGACTCTTTTGTTTTCGAAAAATCCCCCCCAATAAATAATGCCAGCGCTGGACTCGTATTACTGTGTTGATTATTGATTTGTCATTTTCAAGACGGATATCCGTCGTATGCTGGGCTTACTTTTCTTTTTGTATCGTCGACACGATGCTGTCACAAATGCTCGAAGCGGATTTCAAATTTTTAGACATCGACCGAATTTATTTTCGACGGTTGGGACTTTGTTATAACGAATAATTGGATAAATTATCAAAGTAACGACTTGGTTTTTATTCAGTTTACTTGATCAAGGCTAATACCAGAAAGTAAAAATAGTAGTTTGACACTGTCTGTGTAAGTGCCTTATGCACTTGGCCTCAGTCCAGAAATTTATATTTGCAGTAATTTTCATCCTATTATTTGCTTGTATTGAAAATTCCTCCAACATTAAGTTGTTCATTTAATTCTTTACTAATCATTTAAATGCATCAGGTCTACATGCTGGGGACTGCAGAGCATTTGTTGTCGATGGACAACAAATTGGACTTGTCAGACCTGATGTGATGAAAGAACTTTTGAATCATCCACAAGTAAGATCAATCATGATACATTTCTCTGAAATGTTCAACAAAATTATTTATTCAAATTTTTTTACTTTAGGTATTTCAAGTTCATCCAGAATATGTCCAACTCAACCCGGCCTTTAGAGATTACAATGAAAGAAGTGCAAAAGTTGAAGAAGTTCTTCGAGAATGGAGAGGGGGTGACAAATTTGTTGCATTGCATGGCTGGAGGGAAGAATATTATGATGTACGAGCTCAATTCAATACTCCACCATTGTTCAAAATGGACCGTTCAGCAACATGTAATTCATTGACTTTTAATCTACAAAGATGTAGAAATATTTTATACAATATTTAAAATTTTTGTATTATATAGCACTTTTTGGAATTCGAAAATATGGTGTGGATATTAATGGATACGTAATAGATCCTGTAAAAGGATTATCAATATGGTTACAAAAACGAAGTCCAAAAAAACAAACATGGCCAAGCTTCTGGGACAATTGTGTCAGTGGAGGATTAAGTGTAGGTTTTGGCATTCATGAAACTGCAATCAAAGAAGCTGCTGAAGAAGCTGGAATACCAAATCACTTACTGACCAAATTAAAAAGTGGAGGATGCATATCAATATTCTTTGAAAGTAACCGAGGGCTATTTCCAAACACAGAATTTGTATTCGACTTAGAACTTCCATTAGACTTTGTACCCACTAATAATGATGGTGAAGTTGAGACTTTTGAACTACTGCCTGTTAGTGAATGTCTGGAAAGGATTCTTTCATCTAATTTTAAGACTACATCTGTTCCAGTTTCATTAGACTTTTTTATTCGACATGGTGTCATAACACCAGAAAATGGTAAGAAACAAGCAAAATAATTAAACCTTTTATAAATAATATTCCATTAAAAAAAATTTAATTTTTAATTTACAGAGCCAAATTTTATTCAAATTATGGAATTGTTACATGTACCATTGCAAACAATGTATAATCAACCTCATAGGAAGCACAAAATTTCTACCAATGGTGAAACAAACAGTTTAGGACGAATTTAAATGATTAAAATGTAGGTATTTTCAATTTTAAAACATCACAATTTTTAAGAAATAATAAGGCATTCTTATTATTTTTCCATATAACATTATTTTCAGTACTTTCTATTAAATAAATAATATTAATAGTTGTCTTAAATTTTTAATTTCAAATTGAGTGAACATATTTTAATAGTCTGAGATTTTGTTTAATGTTGTATTTGCACAATTACACGTTAATATGTATATTTATTTATAAACTATTTATTAATGTAACATTCTGTTACTTAAATCTAAAATGAACTTCTGAGAATATTTGCAAAAAAAATTTGCCAAGGAGAGCAAATCAAAACTAAATCAAAATTTCTTGGTATATGATGAAACTAATTATTGCCACTGAAAATCCACGCAACGTATTCATGTTGAGTTTAAAATGAAAGCTTTGATTAACTAAATTTCCTTGAATATATTCTGAAAAAATTGTCATTCAAAGGCACTATATTATACTTCGCGCAAGATTTGTGTTTCAAATTATGGAAAAACGACAATAATGTGAGTTTAGACATTAGTCAAGTATTATCATGGCATTCCAACTGTAATTGTGAAGAAATATTGTCAAAAAAAATTGCAAATGAAATTATTTTTATATTAATTTGAAAATATGTTGATGAAATATATTCTTTTTTGTAAATATTTTGAAAATTGTAAAAATTAAAATTTTACCGTTGCAAACTAAAAAGTTTGTATAATTATTGAATAATTTTTTGATTTCATAAACTTTGAAATTGCTCATTCAATATAAAACCTCATTTTTATAGCACGATACGTTCGTAATAATTGAATTATATTGTTCAATAAATGAGATTATTTTATAAATCGTTCTGTGACGTTGAGATCTTGAAAATAAGCTACGGACATTTTTATGAGCACAAAAATATTTTTCGATCCCAAGTTAATGCATTTTATGCAATACTTATATTTAAACAAGATCCTTCCGAATCGTTCTATGCCGAAGCAAAGAGCACTAACACGTTTATTGCAAATATTATGAATGTTTATAATCAAAACTTTTGGAGATACTAAGTCCATTCCCAGTATTATTATTTAGGGACAATTAACGTGTTGTTTGAATTAAATTATCTAAAATGTTGAATTGAAATTTTTTGAAATCGTGCTCCATGTAAATTTTGATGTAAATTGTATGTTCGTATTTTAATTTTTAATAAAAAGTCTTTGGTGTACAAGGCAGATACTTACGAATGAGCAATTATGTATTTAACAGACCACTGTGAGCTTAGAAATAAATTTATTATATTTATTTTTAGTAAGCTCAATGATTAATTATGGTTGGCCATTTTTATAATGAAATTCATAAAAATAGCCGTCTACAAAATTGTCTTGTTCTTTCAGACTTTGAGTACTTATTAATAAAAGTTATTGCAATAACTGTAAAGGTCAATTTTTCGTAATCTTTTTATAAGCTACAGAGTAACTTTTTTATATTTATTAAAACCTAAAAAGAAAAAGAAACGTTAAAAAGAACGAGGTGAATCATTAGTATATTCAGTACTGTTTGCTGATAACAACGTGTTCTAAAAATTCGACTTTTCTGAATCTATGTATCGACACGATGTTGTATAATACAGTTTTATTACATTTATCATTGAAATATCTTGTTACGTGCTTCAGAAATAATTTAAATGCGTACTTCGTACGGTACACAAAGAAAAAAATTACAAAAAGTTTGTATAATTACTATTAACCAATATCCATGTATTTAATTGAATGTTCATATTATTACCTTACTTTTTAGTACTTAAATTTATCGCGAAATCTACAAATATCCTAATTATACTGATACTTATAAACTTTAACAACTTAATCTCTTCAAATTAAATTAAAACTTGGTAAAGTTTCCAGATAATTTCGGAGTAAAAAATCTCAAATATACGCAACAACTCACGAAAAATAAAAAATATATTCGCATATAATTTCTTTTGATTTATGCAACTGAAAAATAATTATGGTGCTATTATTAAAGTATTATAAATTCAGCTATAATTATTTTCCGTACGTGAAAAGTTATGACTTAGTGAAGATGATTATGACAAGCATTATAAATGAATACTATAACATATAGAAAATCAAGAGTGTAAAAGCATGTATTTAAAGTTTTCTTAATATTCATTTAAAATGAAAGTGTTTGTAGTTAGACGAAAAGAGTATTAGATTATTTAAAAAAGACTTATTATTACAAACGTAATGAAGCAATTTGCACTATTTATAATACAAGTGATCCTTAGGTGATTTAAAAATATATAAAAAATTTTTGACAATTCATTGTTGTATTGATAACTCACCTATGTAATAAATATATTAGGAATGTTAGTTATAATTTATTCATTTACAAGAAAAATTTTTAATGACATGTACTCCAATATATATGTGTATATTTACATGTATGTATACATATATATATCCATGTGATAAAAATAAAAGGCATCGAATTTTATTTACATTAATGTTATACTCCATTTTTTTCTTATTAACATGACATTTCACCGCATTAAAAATTTAAAAGCTTCAAATCGTACCTCAAAATGCGAAGAAGAATTAGCTAGATTCAAAGAATTCAACGATTACCGTCTAATTTTTGTCTTAACGATTTAATTTTCATATCCTCTCACCATTAAAGTTGATTAATTCATACGAGTTATAAAAATAAATGATACAAAATGAATAACTTTTACTGTCATAAAAAACTTTATTATAAAGTAGTTGGATAATTTTGTACAATTTATTAACACATTTACAAAATGATTAGATCATTTTATAAGTTGAATTTTTTGTCAATACGACTTAAAAATTTGTTCAAGTTTTCACAGAATCGTCTCCTGTTTGATTTTAGCCGCTTTTTTGATAAACAATCGTTAATATTTAGATGCAACTTGTAACACGTTTAGATAAGTTCATTGACTTACAGATATATACTGAGTAAATCAATTGAGTAGTAGCAAAACTTTTCACTGGTCTTAATTAACTTAATTTTTGTTCTTATAATTAACAATTACTTAAAGTACATAATAAATAAACATATAACTATGGTTCGAGAGTCACATTGTGTCATACAAAATGTTTAAATAAAAAAATTCTTTTCAAGCTCCAGTTAGTCGTCGATTTGCAAATAAAATCACACCTTGGAATAACAAACGAGGGCAGACTCAATAGACATTTAGGCACTGCACATCATGCAAGCATCTCCGTTCTCTCGTGAACATACTAATGCAGCATCTTCTTCTTCCTCTTCTTCTTCTTGTTTGAATGATCTATTACCGTTCTCAGTGATTGATTGATTTTTTGAGGGAGTTTCCGTTTTCAATTTTGATTTATCAACAGTAAATTGGAGTGCATTCGCTGCAGGTTTTGTTCTCAAATAATACATGCCAGTTTTAAGGCCCTGAAAACAGTGATAAATTAATAATTAGATTTGTTACAATACCTCAAATATAAAGGAAAATTATTGACTTACAGCTCTCCAACCATAGAAGTGCATGGACGTGAGTTTTTCAGTCGTTGGTTTAGCCATATGTACATTGAGGGATTGAGATTGATCAATGAAAGCTCCTCTATCTGCAGCCATTTTCAAAATAGTCTTTTGGGATATTTCCCAAACAGTCTTATATAGTTGTTTCAGATCGTCGGGTATACGTTCAATATTCTAAAACAAATTTCGTTTCAATCAATTCATTCTTTTATAGATTTATTTTAAATGTAAAAAGCATCTGAAAATAGAATCGTTACCTGTATAGAGCCATTGTTAGCAATAATTTCATTCTTCATGTCTTCATCCCAAAGATCTCTTTCAGTCAAGTCTTTCAAAAGATGAGGATTGACGATTTGGAATTCTCCAGATAAGACCCTTCGTGAATAAATATTACTGGTGTAAGGCTCTATAGATTCGTTATTTCCAAGAATTTGTGCTGTCGATGCAGTAGGCATTGGTGCAAGAAGTAATGAATTTCTCACTCCATGTTGAGCAATTTTTGCTTTCAAAGCTGCCCAATCCCAGAGATTTGTAGGGGTCACGTTCCACATGTCATATTGCAAAATCTGGAAGGAATTGAGTTATTTATTTGAAGTTTCTACTTGTTGGTACAGTGATAAATAATATAAAATACATACTCCTTTGCTGACTGGTGAACCTTCATATGTTGAGTATGGACCTTTTTCTTTAGCAATTTCACAACTGGCTTCTAATGCTCCATAGTATAAAGTTTCAAAGATTTGAATATTAAGTTTCTGAGCCTCTTCACTCTCGAATGGATATCTCATCAATAAAAATGCATCAGCTAAGCCTTGAATACCAATACCTGAAAATAAGTTAATTAGATATTAACTCATTAATCTTTTGAATTAATTTCCAAATTATTTTGATATAATTAAAAATTATTTACCAATGGGCCTGTGTCTGAAGTTGGAGTTCTTAGCCTCTTTGATGGGATAGTAATTGATGTCTATTATCCTATCTAAATTTCTGGTAGCAATCTTGGCAACTTCTTTCAATTTCATGAAGTCATATGTGCGTTTATTTGGATTGATAAACATATTAACAGCAATTGATGCCAAATTACAAACTGCCACTTCATCAGGTGATGAGTACTGTACAACCTCAGTACATAAATTACTACTTCTGATTGTGCCCAAATTTTGTTGATTGGATTTACGATTACAAGCATCTTTGTATAACATGTATGGTGTTCCAGTTTCTACTTGTGACATCAAAACAGCTGTCCATAAATCACGAGCATCAATTTGTCGTTTGTAACGTTTTTCTTCTTCGTATCTAAATTAAAAAACCATAAATAAGTTAAAATTCTATGATTGTTCAAATAGTTCTATACAAACTTACTTCATATAAAGCTTGTCAAATTCTTCACCCCATACATCTGGCAAGCCTGGACATTCATGAGGACACATTAAACTCCACTTTCCATTATCAAAGACTCTTTGCATGAATAAGTCTGGGATCCACAAAGCATAGAAAAGTTCTCTGGCTCTATGTTCTTCTTTGCCTGCAATTAATTTAGACAAACAATGCAATATCATTCATTTTATAGCTATTTAATGTTTTGAGCTCATGTGACTTTACCTGTATTTTTTTTGAGATCAAGAAATTCAAAAATGTCCGCATGCCAAGGTTCAAGATACATTGCAAAAGCTCCTGGCCTCTTATTACCTCCTTGGTCAACATAGCGTGCTGTGTTATTATACACTCTTAACATAGGAACTAAACCATTAGAAACACCATTTGTTCCAGCAATTCTTGTACCCTTGGCTCTGATTGTGTGGACACTCAAACCAATGCCTCCAGCAGATTTACTTACTAGAGCACATCTCTTTAACGTGTCATAAATACCTTCAATACTATCTTCAGTCATCGTCAACAAGAAGCAGCTAAGGAGTTCAATTTGTATTAGTATGAGATATTGATTTCAAAAATTTCAATTCAACTTACCTTGACATTTGTTGGCGTCCAGTACAAGCTGAGAAAAGTGATGGTGAAGCATGCGTGAAGTAACGCTCTGACATGTAGTTGTATGTTTCAATAACTTTATCGAGATTTTCTTCATGAACAGCAACAGCGACTCTCATAAGCATATGCTGTGGTCTTTCAGCAACTTTGCCATTGATTTTCAACAAATAGCTTCTCTCCAATGTTTTAAATCCAAAGTAGTTATATCCAAAATCTCTGTCATAGATAATTGCAGAATTCAATTTATCTTTGTGCTTTTGTATCAGTTCATTATGATGTTTGCTTATCATTGGAATATGTTCTTTGGTGATTGGATCAATCATGTTATGTAAATCATTCATAACATCTGTAAAAGGTAATATTTATCATAAAATGAGCTTAATCTCAAAATCGATTTAAGCACAGATAAGTTATTCAAATCATATGACATACCACTGAAGCATTTCTTGGTTTCTTTATGTAAATTTGAGATTGCTATTCTAGCAGCTAAAATTGCATAGTCTGCATGTTTTGTAGTCATTGTGGCAGCGGTTTCAGCAGCTAAGTTATCAAGTTCCACAGTTGTAACTCCAGAATAAAGCCCATTGATAACACGGAGAGTAATAGCCGTCTTAAAAATGCCAAACATTCAAAATTATTCTCATAAACATGGTGTGACATAAACACATATTTTGTAGTTTAAACAATAGAAATATCTTTATTTATTCAACATTGTTCAACTCACGGGATCGACATAGTCCATGTCCAGTCCATAGCACAGTTTTTGGATTCTCGACGTAATTTTGTCGAAATGGATCTCTTCCTTGTTTCCATCTTAATTAAAATAACACAGTTGATTTAATTATAAAAGTAAACAAAGCCTTAACCATTTAAGTATAATATACTACGTTTAAAAACCACGTATTACGCGAGAGTAGCAGGTTTGCACCATATTACTCAAAAACGATCGGTACGAATTTTTTAATTAATCCAAGTATTTTGACTCTATCGCGAAAAAATTTGCACATGTAACTTGAAGCAAAAATTTAATGATAAAAATAGAATAAAATTGAGACTACTTACTTCGCTTGATAACGTACATCTTGTTCTTCTTAACCATTTTGATTGATTGTCTGTTAATATTAGACAAACGACAAAAGTTAATGAAAAAAATCGAAACGATAAGCAGGAACAATTAGAAAATCCAACGGATCGGCAGAAAAGAATTATCAAAAACTCAGTCAAAATTGGCAAACGAGAACGGCGATAATAGATCTGTGATGTGCGAGATGCCGCGATCGTCTGATGGGGTTCGCGCGCAAGCGACGATGGCAGAGCGGTTTTTCGCGCCCAAACCATCGAGTGATCACTTGAGATTGGTTGAAGCTCGTTCGAGAGGGTATTTTGTAGGATGTGACGTCAAAACGTTAGACATGTATAATTTGTATAAACACGCACAGACGTGCATCGAGTGTTGTTTATTTTTGGGTCGATGGCTCCCTTTGTCGCTTTACATGACAGCACTTACGGTGCATGAAAATCGAAGTATCTTCTGCTTCGTATCCCACAGATTAAAAATGTCGGCTTCCAAGAAAATTCGAATGTCAACATTTCAGCTTTATTGCGTAATTGTTGAAAATCCACAGACATTATTATTATTTGATATTTGAGATTTTGGCGCGGTACTGTAAATGTCATTTAACTTTCACCAAAACGTCAACAAAAAGTGAAAGTAGGAGTTCGTTCGCTTTACAATTTGGAAAAAAGCGTTTACATATTAATCGTAAAACTCATTAGATTTTCTTTAACGATAAAAAGCCAGTAAAATTCTATACGTATCATGCAAAAGGTAAACAAACAATAGAGCTGACAACGCGCATGCTCTCGTAGAGAGTAAATTTCAGTAAATGTTATTATTATTGTGCTGCTGCGACGTGACTTGTCTCTATTTCAAACGAGCCAGAGAAGTAACGTATATGAAGTTCAAAATACCTATGCTATACGTGTAACTTCTGAAGTACTGGCCCAAGTTGCTTAGAATGTTCTAGAATGAATATTTTATACGAGCAGATGTTCTAATACTATTACAGATGTTATTCTACTTCGAGCACATAAGTTCATTATGACGCTTCTCAAAATGATAAGACCCTTTAAATGTAGGCGGGGTTTTTTACAGAAAGAATTTCTTTAAAGTACCACGTCAAACATAAATGACATTTAATTAAAAGATTCAAGGCATTTAAGTAACTTCAGAAAATGATCAAGAAGTGCTATTATTTTTCAGAGAATAAAATCACGAAATTATAGTGAATTATGTTTTGAATGCTATAAATATGATTTTTAATTATTTTTTTTTTATCAATCACACTTTAGGTATCGAACAGAATCAAATAATTGCTTTCTATCGTTCATGAAGATGTTTCTCAATCGAATGAAATTTTCAATTCTTTTGTGCGGCGTGCAGCGTGACCGTCATTATTCTCGCAGTGCAGACCGCGAAGCAGAAGTCTGCGAAACATTAGAGGTTTGTTCTCAGTGCTCCATTTGCGAAAGTTTTTTGCGAGTTGCGCGTAACAAACTCGGTGTCAGTGATTTAACGCTACGCTACGATCTCTCATAAGCAGTACTGTATATTGATGTTATACAGTGTTTTTATTCTCTCCGGCCTGTCATATGCATTGATTATAAAACTATAATCCATCGTTTGACATTTTTGAATGAAAACTTGCGTTTACCCGCCAATCCATAATAAACAGTGGCACTGTGAAACCGGTCTGGTAAATCAAAATTACAATCGAGCTTAACATAGTATATAAAAACTTTCGATGAACGAATGTGTTTATTATTAATTTGTAGACGTTTTAATAAACAGCCATGGAAGTCGATAGTAAAGAAGCAATGGATTCCAGCAATGACGTTTCAATCGTCGAAGACAGTGTTACGGATATTAAATTGGAGCCTAAAAAAGAAATTGTCCATCCACCCCCAAAAGTGAGGGTACCAGTAAAACATTCAAATTTGGGTATCAGAAGTCATGCAATGTAAAGGATGAGTTTATTTTTGAAGTTTTGGCTTTATTTGTAACAAGTAAAATTGCAATCTAATTTTCAGGGATATGAGTACAATGGTTGAATTGACATCCTTCAATACACTGGGTAAAATACAACCTTTTCTTGTAACTGTGTCAGCAAGCGCAGCTGTTTTGATTGATCTTCACTGCCATTTAACTGATAAAGAAGTCTGTGGTTATTTGGGAGGACATTGGGATATAAATGCTCATAGTATGTTTTTTAATTATTTATATACTTCAGTTCCTTGTATTAATATTTGATTGTAAATATTTTCTTCATCCATTGTAGATTTGTCTATTCTTGGAGCTTTTCCTTGTCGTTATGCTGGAAAAGATAAATCTGCTGCAGCAGCAGTAGAAGCTGAAATATCAAAAGCAATGGAATGGAAAAGAATGACTTTAGTTGGTTGGTATCATTCTCATCCAAAATCTCATGCTTCTCCTTCTCTGAGAGATGTCGATGCTCAACTTGACTATCAAATAAAAATGAAAGGACCCAGTGATAATGTGTATACACCTTGTGTGGGACTAATATGTTGTAAGTATTTTAAAATATTATTTTTGCCCCTGATTTCAAATTTAATACTTGAAAAAATAAAATTTTAGCACCTTACAATACTGACTCAAACTGCTACGATTCAAATTTCAACATATTCTGGTCAATGCCACCCCCTGAAAACAGGCCTCATGAGTATCCTAGGCCAATGTTGCTAAGTTACACATTATCACAGGAGCAATATATTTCTCAAGATGCACTTGAAGAAATGGTAATTTATACAAATTTATGTTTTGCACAGAAAAAATAGTATGTCAATTCATTATTTTTATTTTCTTTTTTTACTTAGAAAAAATGCATTGAGTACTATAAGCTAGAAGGAGGTATTGACTTTACTACCAAATTCAATGGTAACATAACATACTTGGAAAGACTAAAGGTATGGCATTTATAGTATTAAAATTATTTATCATTATATTTTTGCTTATATTTAACTGCTTTATCTTTTATAGAACTCTCTGGTACCAAAATTGCCAGGACGAAATAATCGCTCCAACGGAACTTACTGGGAACTAATCAAGGAGATGCTTGCTCCAGGTTTCGATGATGGATCAGAACCTTCTTATGCCAATCTCAAATTCCCTCTTATGAATGATACTATAATGCCACCATCCAGTGTAACAACTCCCTTCATTCCTCCTGCTTTATCTGCTGTACAAAAAGCCTGTTTACAAGCGGATGCTGAAAACAATCATAGAGATTCACCATCATTAAAATCATCTCATATAATCAGTACAGCCGAAACCATGCCAACTTTTCGCGCGGGCGAACTCACGGTGTCTGTGAAAAATACAAAGAGTGATTATGATTACAGTCCAACCGATTTCACCAAAATCGACTCTATGAAAGGGAGAAACGATTATTCAGCATCCGACTTATCGCAGCAAATGAAGTTCTCCGATTTATCAAAATTAGCCAGTTTTTCACCAGCTGAGTTAGCCAAACTAACTGGTTTTACTCTCAGTGAATTTACGAAAGCAGCATCTTCGTCAACGTACATGCGAAACTTGACTAATCTCTTCAGTCCTATGAGTAAACTCGACCATACAACAATAGAGGCTACTGAAAAACGATCCAGCGAATTGAGTGATTTGTCGTCGCCGTTCAAGCCCCCACAGGCATCTTCACCTGGTTCACCGAAAGAAACTCATAAGGCGACTGTGGAAGATTATTCAGATAAGAGTAAAAAGTATTCCGAGCCAAAAGACGCTTCGAGCAGCTATGCTGCGAGTGAAGACTTGTCGAAAACTGCTGATACATTAGATATGTCGACGAAGAAGCACCAGGCCGATGAATCTTCCGGTGAGACTTTGGATTTATCGAAAGATAGACAAAGCTAAGTTCAAGCCAAGGCCCAGTTCTATCGGCCTTTCGATTTATAAAACTGCGAGATTAGGCGTTATTACAAAGAGACAATTCATGAAAGTATGAAAAAACTTAACGAAAAATGCCAAGATTGACAGCATCTTTTTAATTCGTAAAATTCTTAACGGTTGTTGGAAAGTTGACGACCCGAGTAATTGTTGTAATAACAAATAAATCATGCGATAAAAGTTTAAAAATCGAGATGCCGATAGGGTGGGCTATGTGTATCCTATCTAGATTTAAAGAATACTTCTCATTCTTTTACTCCATGAATATAATTTTTATATTTTGCATAGAATTTACAAAAATTGCATAAGTTCTGTACTTAATATTAACATAAAAATCATTTATTCTTCAATTCTAACATTAAAAATTAAGTATAGTTTGCAACTGCTCTTTAAAAGTATTATTTATAAAATAATTAGACTTGATATTTTGTTATGGTTTAACAAAATTTGATCAATTAAACTTGTGAATCTCACGTTACATATTTGTGATAAAATCAACATAACATTGAAAATTATTCTATACTTTACCGATTGTGTACGTACATGTACGTATCTGTATAATTTACCCGGCAATATTTTATATTTCATACAACTTGTATATTCATCATCAAACCGATTTTGAACGGTGAAAAAAGTATTTGAACATAAAAAAAATACACGAAATGAACTGAAAATGTACATATTATATCAAGAAAATGTGTAGAACTTGTAAGACAATGAGCACTATTAACTCGTAAATTAATTCATAAAGTAAAGAGAAATTCTTTAATTTTATGAATGATTTTTAACTATAGATAATACTCATAGGTATCTATTTGCTAGTGTAATATTATATTTAACGTATTATTAAAAAGTAATTTATGAAACAAAAAAGGAATAAGAACTTCAACAAAAATAATAGAAAGATTATTTCTACTTAATATAAATGTTTTTATATTAAAAAAAAATGTACACACTTTTTCGAAGCCTGTAAAAGACTGAGTGAAACATTGTATCGAATAAGTAACCGAAGATTAAGACTCGAACGTATGCATAGAATTAAAAAATATTTATAATGTATTTGTATACGTATTGATTGTAAATAAACGAGACAACGATATCTAATTCTGACAATTCGTTGTTGAATGCCTCTCAAATCAGCTGTTTTCTCTCGCGCGCACATACCGATCTCAAAGCAGCGAAACCGATATCGGATGAATAGAGCTTGGGAGTCGAAAGCAATGTATATAGGTATACATCGCCAACTGTATACGAGGTGGCACCGCCGTGATTTTCTCTGTATGTATTGGTGCACACGTTCGCGCGTACCTATGTGCGTGCGCGTGGATATGTATGTAATACCAAATGGTGAAAGTCATCGGTGGTACGCGAGTCCACTGTGGAAGGGATTCCTTCTGTCCCTCTCTCTCTCTTTCCGTCTCGTGTATAGGCTGCAGAGCAAAAAAATCGAAGGCGCTAAAGGAGCTGCTGCTGCTGCTGAGGTTGGCGGTACCAAAGTATAAGCCGCAAAGACTCGCGACAGTCGTTCCTCTCGGCTTTCACCTGGCCGATCGGTGAATATATACACAGAAAACAATACGGAGTTTCTCTCTCTCTCTCGCTTTATGTGTGTCTCGATCCGCGTGGAAACGATATACGGCGCGACGATGACAGCGGCGACGCGGCCCAACATTGACAGCCGATCGACGTGACAAAACTAAAGAAAGAGGGCGAGAGAGACGAGAGACACCATGGTCCCAGGCGTCGTCGTGGTTTTTTAAGATAGTTTATTTATTTAAAAATAATCGGTATAAAAGTTCGTCGTCGCGCGTGGTGTTGTGTCGTGTGAATCGATCGAGCAGGCATCGTACAAATCCATCGCCAAGTGCAGAAGAAAGCGAGAGAGAAGAGGCGATTTTATAAGTGCAGTGAATCGGAGTCGTCGTCGTCGTGTGTACATTGCATCAAATAAATATACACTTTCGTACAGCAGCAGACGCGCGCAGCGCTCGAAACAGCTGGTGAGTGCATGTGTACTACCATATACACACAGACAATATATCCACGATACTATATAGCGCACAGGTTGTTTAAGTAGGCCTCCTTTTTTCGGCTCTCTCTCTCTCTGCGAACGAACGATGATCCTCTGCTGCTGCTGTTGCACGCGATGCAACACACACAACACACGACCGCAGACGATCTCTCGCGGCGGCGATGGCGGCGGCGTTGAAGGAGAAAGGATATGTATCGCCCGCGCGTCGCAGCTCTCGCGCGCGAGGAGCCCCCCGTTGAACAACAAATCGCAATAATATAAGTAACGTGCGCGCGCGCGAATTTTTCAGTTGCGAAAGTGTATCTACTGCATATTATATACTGCTGCACCGCCACCGCCGCCGCCGCCGCCGCGACCGCGTGTGTTTGTAATAGTAGTTCTTCTCCTCCTCGGCGTTGTGTACGAAACAAACGATGACTAAGATATGATGCCAGATGATGGGAATTATTATTTCAGATCGGTCTGCCGCGATAAAACTCGCGCGTATGTGCTATATTGTGTATATTATGCTGCTACGGTGCGAGAGTCGATTTTGAAAGTCTCCCGCCGCCGTTGACGTACACTACAACTGCTACTCTGCGCCGCTACCGCTATATGATAACAATGATGTCGTGCCCTGGTACATTCGGCATTTATGAAACCGATTTATGAAAAAAATATATCACGCTGCACTCGTAGCCGATTTTTATCGTCCGCATACGTAGTGCGTAACTGTGCGATCGGTGTGTGTGTGAAAAAATCGAGAAAAACTCGTACGCGTTTCCTCTATACGTTATAAGCAGGCTGTAGCTCGATGCAACGAGCGAGCTCGAAACGTTGACAAAACGGACAGTCTTGGCGAGCACGAGGAGGGTCAGTGGCCGCCGCCGTCGCCGTGTGCGCGGGGGCATAGGAGTAGTAGTCCGCGTCGCGCGTTCAGAATACAAAATAAGCCAACAAAGAGTCGCTGCTGCTGCTGTATACGAATTGCTACTGTCCACTTAACACACCTTTTCTTTTTTCTTTTCCTTTTTTTTCCATTCCAAATAAAATAAATTGAATCGAGCATAAAAAATTCCGAGTTTTTCACGGATTCAACCATTTGACCAAAAAATCGGTTGGTTCGACAGCTACATAATAGTTAACACACACCTTAAAGTTTGACGTTGTTTAAAGTATAAGCTCTCAAGGTAGCTCAGAGAGAAGTGAGTAACTGCGCTCGAATCCGCGACGTCCGATCCGTGTAATTGAATTTTTCGTATTATTGCCGAATCGCGTTTTTTTTTATTACCAAAAGGTTCGACGCGTATACATACAAATGCGAGTATAGCTCGTTTATTCATCTCTAAAGAAATGTAAAAAAATCTGGTTTGTTTATGCGGTACATTGCCCGCTATCCCAACTGCGCGCAGCGCATTTTTTTTTCTTGGACGCGAGGGAAGGAGAAGAAGAAAAGAAACGAATAATGTGCCGATCGTTGCGATTCGATGAGATTAAATCATGGCTAAAGGCGCTAGTAGTGTGCAGTAAAACGACACAGAAACTTATACAATTATTTTGACTTTGTCACTTGCAGATTCTCAGATAAAGGTAATCGCCATCTAGTGGTGACAACTGACTTGAATTATGATTGAATGTCGTACGTTTTCGCACAATTACCGTAAAGGCTAAATCATTATTAACACATTTATTTTCAATCAAAATGTTAAAATTTGAGTAAAGAATTATATAATTACGTTAATTTTTGCATTACAATAATGTGCAAGATTGAATTTTCATATATGTTTAGAATAATTTATACAAAAGAATAAATCGGTCCTGATACATACATTTTAAACGAAAATTTCACGAAAAAGTTCCTTAAATAACTTTAAATCGTCTTCCCAGCAGAAAGGCATCTCTTTAAGCGGCAAAAAGGTGACTATGTCCTAAGTTATAAGATAGGAACCCCTTAGACCCTTTTTGCCTCCGAATTGAATAAGATAGTGAATAAGTTCCTGCGCTGGGGCGACGAAATATTGTTTACGTTAATTTTAATATCTGCTTTTACATTTAATTTGCATGAATATATTTATTGAGATTTTTCTAACAATGTAAATGAAAAATTCCCTAGGGTTCGAAAAATGACATTTAAATGGTATACTTTCGAGTGCATGTTAAACTATTAATACCCAAATTCAATTATTTTTCCCTGAACAATGATCAACTTTACTTAGCTTTCTCAATCGCCCCATTGATAAAGCAAAACTTTTCATGCTGGTAAAAAAGCCTTATGAGTATTTGCTCGAAAGGCATATAGATAATGAAAAAAAGTTCTCAAATGATGTAGAAGTTAGAATTGACGAGAATCTTTTTGAGTATTTTTCGCGAAACCTATCGGCAGAATACACAAAAAACAATAAGCGACACTGCTGGCTGCACCGCACGGGCCCATAGTTGCGTATGGATTGTTTGACGGTAGAGGGGGAAAGTTTGGCCAACGACGCGGGCTCTTCTTGATGAGTGATACATTAACTCTGAATTTTTGACTTTACGAGCAAGTGTTTACAAATTATATCCGTGAAAAGAACAGTTCTGAGCTTGAAATCGAGGCGCAGTGTTGGATACCAGTGGCGTATAACCTCAAATTTTTTCCCAGTACTTATCGTGGAAAATTACAAGAAGTACATAATATAATCAAGAAAACGATGGAGAGCTACAATGACGTAGTTAGGTAAAACTTTTTTGTGTGTTACAATGCCATAGTAATTTCTTCAGATTTCCTTATTGAATTGGATTATTCTTTAGAATAAAGGAAGAGTTGAGCGATACTTTGACGAACGCAGGTGACGATTATGTTTTCGATTTGGTAGATTCTTTTAAAGCCGAAAACTTGGAAACGATCCCGTGTTATTCAGTGAGTTAAATTATCCTTATTATTACTGTTAATTAACTATGAGAAACTAGCCCACAAATTTCATTGTTATTATTATAGGTAAAACATGCGAATGAGACTACAGCGCAACAGGAAAGGTTAGACGAAAAAATATTCATCGATTTTGAGTGCAAACATATTAAACCTGAACTGAAGGCTCAACAATCAACAATCAACAGCAAATTTGAGTATAAAAATTTTCAACCTGTTGTGAAAAAGGAAAACCAAAATTCGATCAAATACCCGAATGATAAAAGCCTAATAATTTTGATTAAAAAGGGATTTAATTATGATAAAAATTGTCAATCGATCTTTAACTCCTGTTTAGCATCAACAGGTAATGAGAATCTACCGAATTTTGAAAAACGTCGGAACAAACCTTTCGAATGTGAAATTTGTCAAAAATCATTTTCACACAAGAGCGACCTCAAAAGACACATAAATGCCGTACATGATCGCATCAAACCCTTCAAATGTGACATTTGCAAAAAATCATATTCACATCGAGGTTATCTCAATAAGCACATAAAAACAATACATGGTTTTAGCAAACCCTTCGAATGTGATATTTGCCACAAATCATTTGGACAAAAAGGTAACCTCAATCGTCACATAAATACAGTACATAATCGGAGCCAACTTTTTGGTTGTGAGATTTGTCACAAATCATTTGGACAAAAAGGTAACCTCAATGTTCATATGAATGGAGTACATAATCGAAGCAAACTCTTTGAATGTAATATTTGTCACAAATCATTTGGACGAAAAGGTAATCTCAAAACTCACATAAATGGAGTACATTATCGTAGTAAACTCTTTGAATGTGAGATTTGTCATAAGTCATTTAGACAAAAAAGGAATCTAAAAATTCATATAAAAACAGTACATGATCGTATCAAACCTTTTGAATGTGAAATTTGTCACAAATTATTTGGACAAAAAGTTCACCTTACCACTCACATAGATATAGTTCATGCTCGCAGCAAACCCTTTGAGTGTGAGATTTGTTACAAATCATTTGGATTAAAACATCACCTCAAAACTCACATAGATACAGTACATGATCTTATCAAACCCTTCGAATGTGATATTTGTCGCAAATCATTTGGATACAGAGTGACCTCAGTAAGCACATAAATGCAGTACATATTGGGATCAAATCCTTCGAATGTGAAATTTGTCACAAATTATTTGGATTAAAAGGTGACCTCAAGCGACACATAAGTGTGGTACATAGTCGGAGCAAACCTTTCGAATGCAAGATTTGCCACAAATCATTTGGTTACCGGAATGTACTCCAAAACCACATAAATGCAGTACATAATCGGAGCAAACCCTTTGGAATGTAACATTTGTAAAAAATCATTTGGACAAAAAAGTAACCTCCAGGCTCATATAGTGAAGGTGCATGATCGGAGCAAGGCCTTTTAGTGTGAGATTTGTAACAAATAATTTTCATTCAAAAAGGACCTCAAAATACACATAAATGCCGTACATGATTGTAGCAAACCCTTCGAGTGTGAGATTTGTTACAGAACATTTGGAGTGAAATAAAACCTCAAAAGGCACATATTTAGGGTATGTAATCGTAGAAAACTTTGTGAGAGTGACAATCGTCACAAATCGTTTTCATAAAAGCTAAGCCATGAATTAGCTAACTTACATGAATTCAGTGCATAATCATAAAAAATTCATCTACTTTGGGCCGCAAAAGTTACATCAAGTGCCCACATAAATACATGTTCAAATCGTAACAAATTATAAAAAAGAAAATTTTTTTCGTCACACATTTAAACACCATAAATTTGTACTTTTATAAGTATATGTTATTTTTGAAAACTTTTGACATAAATATTCTCGAAATGTTTGATAAAATCTAAGAGCATTTTCAATTTTATCATAACTGTATAAAAAAATTGTTCTATTTTTTGAAAATAAATTGATACATTAAATATTACGTCTTAGTTTTTAATTTTTTTGTTCTATTATCGCAATGACAGATTTTTAAATATCCATTCGTCTTTTCACCATTCCCCAAGTACTTTGAATAATTCGATTGCTCGAATAGTTTGGAGCCAATCGATTTACAATAAATTATTTTAATTTTAATCAGCCGCACCGCATATTTGCCTCAAATTTGACGAGTGACACGTTTGTGCGATTTCAGCCTCGAATTTCGCCTATGATTTGTAGAATTTTCTCATAACATATAGGCAGCAGCTTCAAATGTGGATCTCTATGTCTGTTCATCGAAATTAGAACATGCAATATCGCGCACTAATAATCGGCACGCGGACCTTCCGTGTACACTCGTAATAATAATAATATATAGCGCACTGCGCATTTAGCGCAGTAGTGGCGAATAGAAAGTTTTAAATCAATTCCTGCGCACGGCGTAATTTTTTTTTTCTTGAACGCGATGAAAGAAGAAGAAAAAAAGAAACGAGTAACGTGCCGATCGTTGCGTTTTAATAAAGTATTCGCGAGACGATATGCACGACGTGTGTGCAGTAACTGTGTGAATTTGTAATTGGGTAGTGCGAGTTTTGTCTCACATTCTATAGTGATTCTCAAATTCTCCATTATAATTCGATGCAAAAATGGGGACGCATTTTCAAGCAGTCGCGATTTACTTTATCGACGATCGAAATCGTAAATAACCGATCTCTCGCGATCGCACATCTCCATTCTTACGTGGATCCAACTGTCATAATAGAAGCACCGAGTGATCCAGACAATTCAGCGTCCGAACGAATATCGAGCGTGCAAAAACGAAATTCTTTCCATCTTTCGACGATCGCAAAATCAATTCAACTTTGCCGATCCGCAGATACGAGAATCGAACGAGCGCTCGAAAAATTAGGAGCACAGACTCGAGCGCTCGACGCGGTATACGCGCAATTACACGCTTATTTATTTTTTTTTTTCGCCGAGGTAAAAAAAATAAGTAGAGCCGCGCGTACCGCGAGGAACTCGAGACAGCAGGGAGCCGCGCACGGAATAATGCCATACACATACCAGTCGCGGAGTGCTATAGCGAGCAGCTCTAGTACACTAAACCTATATAGGTATATAAATATGCCCATACAACGCTGGCGGCAGCTAACTGAGAAGTGAAAGCGCGAAACTCTACAACTCGATTCTCTTGCCTCGAGTGAGTTTGCGCTGCCGCGAATGTGTATACCTACTTCGCGCTCGCGTCTATATGCTGTATACCTATACTACATTATGGTCAGGCTGTTGCAGCAGTGTACTCCACCTTTATGTGTGTGTGTGTGACCGAGCAATTTAGGATTTGGTTAGATTCCAAGGACTAACTCTCGAGTCCCGTAACAAGATCGCTTATAGGGTATCTCGTTTTCAAAAATGACAATAATAATATTTTCACGCGTACACGATACGCGTGTGTACAATGTCGTACGCAAACATATTATACACGAGCGAAAACACTCGAAAAATTGGGACGAGGATCGATCTCTTCGTTAACTACAATAATTGCCATGGCGTATGCAACGAAGCTTCAGCTATGGGTACATCTATATTACAATACCGATCACGGGCGTACGGGTTGCGAAACGAAGGCGGCAAATTATTGTGTGTGTGTATAATACACACTCTTGGATCGCGCGAACGAATAACGATTATAACAGATCTTTCCGTCTCTCTCTGTCTCAGCCTTATTATGTATTATGAGGTGCTGTATAATTCACCGAGAGCCCCGAGAGTATGTAAGCAATGTAACGTTTTGCTTGTGACACCGATGACCCGCTCCTTTTTTTTCACACTTACACGGGGCGAGTTTGACTCGTACCTACAGCCATTGTTCGTTTCTCGATCGTAATAAAGAATCTCGTAATCGCTATGATTAAGCCGGGTGGAAATGAATCGTATCGCCTCCTGCACGTGTCATGGCAAAACTAGGATCTTCGCTTAGCACTTGATGCGCGTCATCGCCGATCTAAACGCGCATCAGCGCACGAGTATTTAGCTTATACATATGTCTCGATTCACACGCCAGCCCGCGCGAAAATTCTCACTTCCACCACAGCTCGCGAGTCGGTCTCTCCAATTTTTCGCAAAGAACAAACGCGGCAAATTCTTGTGATTAAGGGTCCGTCCTTCGAACGAACGACCCGCGCGAGAATTATAAGAAACACGCGATTTTTCCGAACGATCGAGCCTATTTATGTGTGTGTGTGTGTGTAGGAGCTATGTAGCAGAAAAAAATATACACCGCAGCGCGAGCTTCCGTAAGTCGGCCGTGGGAAATCGACTATGGTGTGGGTGTCATTTATAATGTAGCTGTACCACACAGAGCTGCTCTCGTGATTCCGATTGCTATTAAAAAAGGAAAATCTGCCGTTTATTTATTATTATATATGGTGCTTTATTATATGAGCTCGCTGATCGTTAATTGCGTCGATAAATCCTTTATGGTGTATTGCCCTCGGGATATCTGTTTACCGACGTTATCGATAAAAAAAATTCCTTAATGATGCGTATAGCACCTATTATTGGGCTCTCTCTCGTGCACTACGCGCTGCTGCATTATTATCCTTCACTGCGCTCGCGCGCGCGCACTCGAGAGCACGTTAATCAATTTAATGCGTTAACGTCTTTTTTCGCGACTACGATCGAGTCCAATATAGCGCGCGGCCAAACTAGCTCGCGCGGCAATTTGTAAAATTTCAATCGCTGGTAATTAATTGGCCGCGAGATAAATATTATACCGAAATTACGTGATTTGGCTGTATCGATCGCGATTAGAAGAGTCTAAAAAAAATTGTTTTTTCGCAAAAATTCGTTATTAATAGTCCTGTCGAAGATAAGGAAAAGAAACGAAACACTCGTGGCATAAGATTATCCACCGTTTCCGTAAAAAGCGCAATCAATTACAACTGAGAAAAATGTAGTCATCTCCGTATCCGAGAAACAGTTTTTTCTTGACACTTATTTCCGCTGCACATTCTATCGTCGCGGCGAACTTCCATATTACATATATACATAAATGTTTATCCGATAAATAAAATCGTTTTCGCTCTTGCGTAATTATTGGTGCGCACGCAGGAATACGAAAATATTCGATGATTCTATCCTTCGGTTATTTTTCGTTACTCTGCGTTATAACAAATATACAATGATATATCGAACGCAATAAATCGCGCATCTTTTTTCAGTGAGTCATTTTTTTTCTTCTTCCAAGATCCACGGCTGATCCGATGGATTCGATAAATAAAAGCGCATCTCAGCTCTCACTTCGCGCACACATAATACACCGAGAAAATGTATCTTTGCGTAAGATTATCTAACTGCACGCAACTCGGAGAAAAATTCAGCCCCATTGACGGCGTGCGTCGATAATGATTGCCTCGCTCCCCCTCCTCCCTGTTTCTCGCAAGCATACATTATTTGCGTGGGAACGAACAATGAAGTCGTCGATCGAAGATCCCGAATTAGCCCGCCGCCCTGGATAATTAGACGTTGTTATTTTCGGCTGCTGCTTCGATCGCGAGCCCGAACGAAAGCAAAAAACAACACCTGTAATGTGACAATACACACGCTTGTGTGCCTGTTGCGCCGATCGAGACCCCGCGCGCATTGTGTACGATTTTTCGCGTGGGTCGGCAGACTACACATAAATTTTAATGTATTCAACGTAGCACGAGCATATCGAGAGTGTATAGCGATACCCAATATCGACTTTCGCCGTCGACGGATTGAGCTCGATCTTCGATAAAAAAAAAGTACTTACTAAATGTACAAGTATATAATACGCACCTCTCGCTACGGTTACGTTGCGTCACTCGTAAATCGAAATCGATTTTAATGAAATCAAAGCTTGAACATTATTTTCACATATATTTATATCTGAAAAAAATGACGCATCTCGCGAGCTGTTACATTATAATAATAAGAAGGTATAATATATGAACGTGCTGCAAATTCATAGAGATGCAACTCGTGGATATTAACATACAATATTACGCATTAGCGTATAGAAGCAAAGCAGAAGCCGTATTTGGCAAGACTCGCGCTCGGCACGACGCTATTTCTCTCTCTCTCTTTCTTGGCCGATCATCGCGATCCGCGACGAAGGTTCCTTTCGCCCGATACATAATATAATATATGAAATTTTTCATTCGATCGAGTCAATATTGCACAAAGGCTATATGGCTTTATGTAATTCCGACAGAAGACAGAGACGATACTCGCGTATACGCATGCGCTCGCCGTCGATGTATAAAATACTCAAGTTCGAGCAAGAATAAAAATAATATATAAAAAGATCGTTCGCCGATTTATAATAACGTAAATTATATTGGAGCACGAATGTGCGTGCGTTTGATACGAATATATATCGTACAAAAAAATGTATATGTGGTGTTACGATTAATTTCTCGCGAGGCAATTAGTAACGTTAGCCTAGTGTGCGCTCGTTTCTAATGCAACTGACTGCAGCGAGCCGCCGAGTTTCACTATACTGTGTGTGTGTATTGCGAGATCATTGGTGTATAGGTGCGCGCGAGAACAAAAAATTTAACGAATCGCCATTGTCGAGTATTATACGGGCAATGGTTCATTCAAAAGTATATCGTTCGACTGGAAATCGGTCATAAAACATCAAACCATACCGATTAATTGCCGATCGAATCGTTGCAAAAAAAAAGATCTACAATGTTCCAATTACGCTTAAACAGTATAGAAACATCGCCCAGTCTTGAATGATCGGTAAGGTATACGCACGCAAGGTAGTCTAGACAAAAAAAATTAAGCGTGCGTTACGCCTTACGACACTTTATCCGCAGCAGCGCGTCTGTGTATTAATTTTGCATTTCATAATAATATCGTGTCCCTCCTCGATCGCGAGAAAAGAGAGGAAACTTTCTCTGCTGCTGCTGCTGCTGCTGCTGCTGCTGCTGCTGCTGCTGCTGCTGCGGAAAGAAGGAGCACGAAGTATCTACATATACGGAAGTGTATTGTGTGAAACTTTAGACGCGCTATCAGAGGTGGTGCGAGCGCAACTATATGATCGAGACTGAAAAGTCATATCCGACTTTTTTGCTCACTAGATTTTATGCTCGTACTTTTAACCGTAAGGAATTTAGTAGATTTTCGATTGTTGTTCTCGATGGATTACTCTCTCTGGCATGCGGCGTATTTTAAAATTTAATATATTTTTCCAATCGATGATCGCTGAGATGATATCTTCGTTTTTACCGTTACAAGTTATACAGATCGCAACGCACGCGTCGCGGTTGAATAAGACACACTTATGAGCAATTCGCGTGGCATCGAGGAACTACGATTTTTACTTATACATATCCAGCTACTTCCTCGTAATTACGATCGTCGTCGTCGTTGTTGTTGTTGTGACAATTTTCCACGTTTTTTTGCATCAGATCGATCATAATACATACATCTCGTGTGTCGATCGACGCGAGCGTCATCGAGCCGAGCCGTGACTGCTGCTTGCAAAAATGTGTCGCGATCGACCTGCACACAATATGTATATACCGATATATACCGATTTGTAAATCGATCAGGGGGGTTACCAGCGAGACGGTGGCGTAATTGTGAACTGTTATTTTTTGAACGTTTTTACACATTGTTTTGAAAGATGAAATATGCTAGATGATTCATGAACGGCGTGCGCGAGCTTATCGATTGAGTCTATGTATCGATACGAATACACATATATTATTCATAATCGACTCTATATTCGATCGTTAATAATCGCGATCGTTAAAAATGCGCGACATATAATATACGACTCGTTTATACTATCAACTACATCATTGAGTGTATGGGCATGTGTTTCGAGCATCGATCAATTTCAACGAATATCATTATCGAATGGTTTACCGATTTTTCGACCGATCTTATATGTGTATACGCCTTAAACGCGCAGTAAGAGGATAATTACAATTTTGTGGGTCAGAGCTGTCGGATTCTGATCGTTACAACTAAACAACCAACTGTTAGGCTGTGTACGTTACAAAAAAAAATCGCGAGTGAGCTATCCTATTGTGGAGCAGAAAAATAAAAAAAAATACTCTCGATGTCAATTACAAAATACGTCTCTTATTGCCAGTTGCTTTGGAAAAAGTAAAAAGGTTTCGTTCGTTCGCTCGCGCGCCCGGCAACAACCTATTCTTCTTATGCATAGATACGCGAGTACGTGTGTATGTGCGCGCTGTTAAGATTTTCGAGTCACGCCCCTTGCGCTGCTGCTGCTGCGGCTTTGCAACTCGCGCGATTTTCAAGCCTCGGCCGCGTGTATACAATGTCGGAAGTAAAGTGCTATTATATACACAGACACACATACCTTATATACATAAAACGAGATTTAAATATCAAGTATCTCTCTTTCTCTCGTTTTTTTTCTCTTATACTCTCCGCAGCGCTTGGCTATTGCACAAGTCTCTCTCGCGGGCTGCAACGAACGCACACACGAGATTTTCGTAATTTGTGTATCATATATACTCCTAGTCCCAGCGTTATTTTATACCATAAAAATGCATGCACGTACTCGGTAAGCGATATATCGCTAAATTAAGATTATTAACGTTGCCGCGGCGGTGGTGCTTTGTTTTCGCCTCGCAATAGAGAATAAATGTACGAACGTTTCAACGCGAGTATATCGCAATGTTATCGAAAATATGGCCACTTTATTGTGACAATGTACCACGCGCACACAGACAGACACGACTCGAAAGTTGTATACACGCGTACACGCTTATCCAGAAGTCGCGGAGACCTTTTTTCTCCGGAATAACAAACATGTAATAGGTGTCGAGAAATTGTGCCCATGTACCGGCCGTTAGACCGTTTGGACTAATTGAATTTCTGGAAAAAGAAGTCAAACATTGTGGGAAATCTCTATTCATGCTAATCGGAATTTTTTTTGTCACTTGAGAATTTACAATACGACAACAATCTGTGGGATCAAGGAGCTCATAATAAGAATATAGATAATTTTTACTTATAGGATACACTACGTTACCCTACAATACACAAAGTAATCTTAACATTTTTGAAAAAAACATCCTAAATTATACGCACATTTAGAACAATTACAGATAAATATTGATTATATAATAACATAAAAACCATGCGACAACCATCAACTTGTACGTACTGAAAAAAAATAGTTCCATCAAAAATTGACAATTAGATCAGAAAAAGTGCAAAAGATTGCTGATTAATCTGTCCTGTTTTGATGGATCGATCCATAACATTTTTCCATCAATTTTTCCATCAGTATGTTTTAAAGCCGTATTCACAAAAAATACCGACAAGATTTATTAACAAGTGTAGGACAAAAAGTCGCTTGATTTACGCTTTATAAATATGATCTCGACAAAAGCGCGCAGCTACGCCCAAACCGGCTTTGATATGTATTTTTGCTCTTTTTTACCGATAGATTGTTATCGACGTACATACGCTATTCGTGAAATTGTTTCATTATGCTTGTTTCGAGCGTAAGCAATAAAAGATTTTTATCCGGGAGGAAAAGTTTCACCACCTCCACGGGGACGAGAGGAGCTTTTTTCTCGGTGTTGAAGTAGTTTGTAAGAATATTTGCGTAGTAAATGTGAGCTTTAATTTAAATCTAAAAACGCAAGAGTTCGTAAAATATTTTAAAAGATTCATGTTGATTTGTGCGCTAATGTTTCGTCGGTTTCTCGTGATATCGAAATTGGTTTTTTGGAACACTTAGAATTAAAAACGTAGGATTAACCGCATTTTTAAATGGGAGCTTATTGCAAATAACTTGACAGGCGTTTGAAAGATGAGATGTATGCCAAAGTAAAAAAGGTGTAATCGAATACTTGTATTCCAATATTTCATTGTAAGCTGCGCGAATAGAAGTATAAAATGACTTTTTAAATGAGGAGGAAATTGTCAAATTCTTTTAATAAACCTTATTAATTTAAAAGTCGAGAGTGTCGCGCTACGTTGTCTGCGATGTAAAAGTTTATTTTCAACTTCGATAATTGTTTGCGCGTTAGTAACAAAGTAAAAACGTATTTCTTTCAATTCAATTATTTACTTTTTATAACGTTAAAATTAATTAATTAGTTTAAAAAATTAATAAATGTAGCCTTTTATAATTTATACACTCGGCAACAAAATTATCGCAACAAAAAATTTCATCGAAATTTTGTCGATTTTCAAATGCTTCTATCTTGGGCTATATTTATCGTATCGAAACGCTTTTTTTTTTAATTTCTTGGAAATTTTGTCCTCTTTAAATCTAGATAGACTACGATAAGATTCGAGTTAATGTCTAGTTACCAGCAGTATTTGAGCGCGACACTAAAAATTGCTGAAAAAAATTGACTGTTTGAACGTGTACCAGTACCACAGTAATTTTTTTATCGAAATCTAACATACACCATCGCAAAGT
>CACVKI010143907.1:0-14314 GCA_902732785.1 Trichogramma evanescens | reverse complement strand
AGATCTGATGTCAGATCTGGCGTACATTTGTCAGATCTTATACCAGATCTGATGCCAGATCTGGAGTCAGATCTTACATACTATTTTCACCTGGGAAGGGCACTTTAAATGACATTTCTGCAAAGTTTCATAAACATCTGTTATCAACCCGTTTTACTGATGAGCCACCTTATAAACTTATCGGTAATATACATTGATTTTGAAGTCTTGTACATTGAATCTTAACGAAGATGAATAATGAAATGTAAATGTATTTATTATTAAGTTAAAATTTTAAACCGGTTCAAAAATTGTATGACAAATGTAAAAGCATATGAATGGGTAACTTAATTGTAAACAATAAAATTATAAACAATTTTGGAATCGTTCCTCGACACACTTGGATCATGTTAATAGTAAAATCAAATTAGTTTGAATGTTGTCTTTCCCGATCTAACAAGCCATAATACCAAAAGATCAATTTTACTTGTTTAATTTTCGTAGCACCTAATGAAAGGATTCAACGTTTAATTTAAGCACCAAAATGGATGAAAGTGAAAAGATATCCAAGGAAGTTGTCTCGGAAAATAATTTATGTGAACAGGACATTGTTGTTTCAAACGAAAATCAATACGTTTGTGATATTTGTCAGGAGGCATTTACACTAGAATCAAGTATGATTACACACCGAAGCACAATTCACAAAGAACGAAAAGATTACTCGAGCGACAAATGTGAAAAAAAATTTGAGTTCCGAAGTCATTTGAGTAGACACCAAATGGTGGTACATAGAGCCCATAAAGATTTTGCGTGCGACCAGTGCGAGAAAAAATTTGTAAAACAATCGAGTTTGTTTACGCACCAAAAATTGGTACACAAAGATCGTGAAGATTTTACCTGCCACAAATGCGAGAGGAAATTTGAAAATAAATCAACTTTACTCAAGCACAAAAAAATATTCCACGAAGTTTTCAAAGATTATTTGTGTGAAAGGTGTGCGAAAAGATTTGGAAATAAACAGAGTTTGCTCATACACATAAAGACAATTCATAAGCGTCGCAAAGATTACGCGAACGATAATTTTGAGATAAAATTTAGAAGTAAATCCGATTGCTTAAAGCACCAAAATAACACACACAAAGGTCGCGAAAATTATGTTCATGACAAGTTCGAGATAAAATTTGAGAGAAAATTAAATTTGTTGATCCATCGAAAAGCACTTCACAAAGTTCGCAAAGACTTTACATGCGAAAAATGCGAGAAAAAATTTACACGAAAATCCAATATGCTTTTGCACCGAAAGACGATTCATAGGGATTGCAAAGATTATTCATGTGACAATTGCGAGAAGAAATTTAGTACTAAATCAGTTTTGTTGCATCACCAGAAGACAATCCATGAAGGTCTTAAAGATTTCGCATGTGACAAGTGCGAGAGAAAATTTGGACGAAAACCGCAATTGGTCAGACACCAAAGAACAGTACACGAAGGTCGCAAAGATTACGCTTGCGACAAATGCGAGAGAAAATCAGGAAATATATCAGATTTGTTGAAGCACCAAAAGACAGTACACGAAGGTCGCAAAGATTTTCCATGCGACAAATGCGAGAAGATATTTGGTGAATCAAGCACTTTGATCCGACACCAAAAAACAATCCACGAAGGTCGCAAAGATTTCGTATGTGACAAATGCGAAAAGAAATTTGGACAAAAAGTTCATTTGCTTTGCCATGAAAGAGCAGTCCACGAAAGTGGGAAAAATTTCGCATGTGACAATTGTGAGAGAAAATTTGGAAAGAAATCAGATTTTTTGAAGCACCAAAAAACAGTCCACGAAGGTCGCAAAGATTACGCATGCGACAAGTGCGAACAAAAATTTGGGACTCAGAGCAATTTGATAAAACACCAAAAAATAGTCCACGAAGGTCGAAAAGATTTCGCATGTGACACGTGCGAGAACACTTTTACACTTAAACATCATTTGCTCCTCCACCAAAGGACAGTCCATGAAGGTCGCAAAGATTTCACATGTGATAAGTGCGAAAAGAAATTTGGGATTCAAAGTAGTTGGATCAGGCACCAAAGAACAGTTCATGAATGTCGCAAAGATTACGCATGCGACAATTGCGAGAAAAAATTTGGAAGTAAATCAGATTTGTTGAAGCATAAAAAGGTACTACATGAAGGTCGTAAAGATTACGCGTGTGACAAGTGCGAGAAAGCATTTGGTCAAAAAGGGAATTTACTTAGGCACCAAATGACAGTTGTACACGAAGCTCGTAAAGATTTACAAGCCAATCAATCGAATTTTATCATACACTGAAAAACACACGAAGATCTTGAAGATAATGATCGTAATAAGTCTTAAAATAATTATCATACTTCATCGAATTCGAGTAGACAGCGAAGAACTGACTAACAGAACAAGTGTTAAATGTCTCAAAGTGCATCGTTCAACCCATTATCTAAGAACTATTCTCGAAGTTTTACTTATTTTATAAATTCGAAAAAAACTTGCTTCACAAAAAACGTTGTATAATAAATATGGAAACATGTGACTCCAAACGTTTTACACACCACCGGCCCGAAAGTGACTACTTCCCGCCGGGCCACTGTGTATGAAAATTAGTATACAGGCCTATGTCGCGAAAAAAGAAAGCCCCAGAGCACATGTTTATCGGCCGAGGTGAAGCCAAGCCGAAGCCGAGCCGAGCCGAACTAAGTACACGTGCTCTGGGACTTTTCTGTTTTTCGCAGCCTAGAGCAGTAATGAACTATTGATTCACCTCATTTGATTTGCTCATAAGGTCAACGTTTTTTTATGAGAATGTTTGAAATGACGTAAAAAATCAGGATTTATTTGTCTTATCATAAACGAGTGATTTATAAAAAATGTGAATACTTTAGGTTACATTAATATTCGCCTAATAAATCAAATCTCAAACTTACTAAAAGACATAAAGTTTCTCAAATGGTGAGTACTAGTAGTGTATTTTAGAATATATTGATTCTTCAAACATTTTTTACCACGTTCAGAAAAGTTTCGGAGCTAATTGTAACTTACATAATTAGTTGACTAAATGTAAAATAAACCTTTTTTATAATGGTTTGCTTCGCTATTATAATACTTCGAAAATCTTTTAATTGCTTTTTTTTTATAATCGCAAATATGCGCAACGACATCTAATCGCGTCAGGTGTGATAATCAAGTTACTATAGGTAAATTTTTGTTCACATAAATGGCATATGCTCTGAATAGTTCTTTAAAGAATAGTGCGTTAGCCATCAGTGAAGTAATGAAAATCGCTACTTTTTTTACCAATTGCTTGTATAGATATTTATGCAGACGTTTCTCTATAATTTCAATAAAAATTGAGCCAGTATGATTTTGTTTTACTTGTGGTAGTTTTATTATTTTTGAACTCTACATGAACCTATGATTTTTCTTTGTCTGATCTTCATAATGTATTTTTTACAAGATTTTTTTATGCAATACTCTTGTTGCACGCACCAATACTAAACTAAACTAAAGCTACCAGTGCACTTTTTTTTTTAATCTGAGTCTTATCTATATAACATGCATTGTATATATAGTTCATCGATTTTGTGTGTTTGAACTTCGAATCAGTATTTCAATTTTACGGTAAATTTTTGAAAGCAATAACGATAAACGTTAAACGTCATTGTGCATGAAATTATGTTCAAATACGATGTCTTGAAATCAGTTTCTATAAACTTATCGGTAATATACATTGATTTTGAAGTCTTGTACATAAATTCTTCTCACGAAGATGAATAATAAAATTTAGATGTATTAATTATTTATATTAAGTTAAAATTTTAAACTGGTTCAAACTTTCTACAAATGTATAAACATATCAATGGGTAACTTAATTGTAAATAATATGATTATGAACGATTTTGATATCGTTCTTTGAATACATAGGATCTGTTTGAAGTAAAAACAAATGAATTTTACTTATTTAATTTCCGTGGCACCAAATAGAAGGATTCGACGTTTAATTTCGGCACCAAAATGAATAAAAGTGAAAAGAAATCCGAGGAAGTTGTCTCGGAAAATAATTCGAGTGAACACGACGATGTTGTTTTAAACGAAAAACAATACGTTTGTGATATTTACCAGGAGCCGTTTACACATCGAGACAAAATTCACAATGATAAAAAAAATTACGTATGTGACAAGTGCGAAAAGAAATTCGAGTTCCGAAGTCATCTGAGTAGACACCAAATATCAGATCACAAACTCCGCAAAGATTATGCATGCGACAGCTGCGAAAAGAAATTTGTGAAAAAATCTAGTTTAATTACTCACCAAAAATTGGTACACAAAGGTAACGAAGATTTCACGTGCAACAAGTGCGAGAAGAAATTTGAAAATAAATTAACTCTACTCAAGCACAATAAAATATTCCACGAAATTTTCAAAAATTACTTATGTGAAAAGTGCGCGAAGAGATTTTATACTAAACATACTTTACATTTGCACATAAAGGCAGTCCATGAAGATCGTAAACATCTCACCTGTGCCGAGCGCGAGAAAAAGTTAGGAATAAAACCAAATTTAATCAAGCACAAAAATACAGTCCATGATGGTTGTAAGGATTACGTATGTGATAATTGCGGGAAGAAATTTGGACGTAGAGAGCATTTGCTCTTCCACCAAAAGACAGTACATGAAAATTGTAAAGATTTTGCATGTGCGAAGTGCGAAAGGAAATTTGGAAAAAAATCAGATTTAGTGAAGCACCAAAGGACGGTACACGAACATCGCAAAGACTACGCATGCAACATGTGCGAAAAGAAATTTGGACTTAAACACCATATGCTCGCCCACCAAAAGACAGTCCATGATGGTTGTAAAGATTTCTTATGTGATAATTGCGGGAAGAATTTTGGACGTAGAGAGCATTTGTATAACCACCAAAAGACAGTACACGAAGGTCGAAAAGATTTCGCATGCCACAAGTGCGAGAAGAAATTCAGACATAAAACAGATTTGTCGAAGCATCAAAATTTAGTTCATGACGGTCACAAGGATTATGCATGCGCAAAATGCGAAAAACAATTTGGACGAAAAATGCATCTGTTCAGACATCAAAAAACAGCCCACGAAAGTCACAAAGATTTCGCGTGCGAAAAGTGCGAGAAGATATTTGGTGATCCAAGCGTTTTGATCAGGCACCAAAAAACAGTGCATGAAGGTCGCAAAGACTACGCATGCGACAAATGCGAAAAGAAATTTGGACAAAAAGTTCATTTGCTCTGCCATCAAAAAACAGTCCACGAAAGTCGAAAAGATTTCGCATGCAATAAATGCGAAAAAAGATTCGGGCAAAAACATCATTTGCTCGACCACCAAAGGATAGTCCATGAAAGCTGCAAGGATTTTCCATGCGACAAGTGTGATAAGGTATTTGGACGCAAATGGGATTTATCCAGGCACCACATGACTGTACACAAATATCATCATGAGACAATTTTCGAAGCTTCTTAAGATCATGTTCGTCATACTTACGATCAAATATTTTACCAACGCAATTCTTCATATTCGAATTGCCTATGAAGGCAACGTTTTTATAGTATACCAAACTACCAAACTAAAAAAAAAATTTTCTAGTATCAGGTCCATAGATTCTTATACAATATATTATTATAAAATAAATGAAAACCTTCAATATGTATTGAAAACGTTTCAAAAATAAAACTTGAAACAAAACAAAAAAATAAGATCTTAACAAATTAATGATTTAAATATTTTTTTTTTATTTATTCATACGAATGATATGAAAATTTCGTACACTGCAGTGACACGAAACATTAAAATATATATTACAAAAATTGTCATCGCAGCTTAAACCAGTAGCCGCCAAGCAAATGTGATGTATAAATCTTGCTTCGCTATTGTTTCTCAAGACATCGTTTTGCATCGGTAGTTTCTGAGCGCGGACTTCTTCTTCAGGCTGTCTTTCTGTTTCAGCGATCCAAGGTGTCTCTTAGCCGGCTTGTGGCACGCCTCGGAGATTCTCTTAGACCAGACGTCGCTGCGACACGTACCTCACTTTGTCGGCGTCTTTTCTGATTCTCTCGTAATACTCCGTCGTGCCTTTAATTTGTATAAGCCTTTGCCCGCCGTCCGGCCACGAAGCTGCGATTCTCGCGAGCGAATCAGCCACCACGTTGCCTCGAATTCCTTTATGACCCTTCACCCATGTAAAAGTTACCGAGCCTTCGGGATCCTTACGAACGAATTCGAGCCACTTCTTCTTCATCCGGGAAATGAGTCTACTACTCCTTGGCGAGCCGCCTCTACGGATCTCAAGTTGCAGATATTTCAGCGAATTCAGTGAGTCGCTCAGGATTATATATTTCCGGCCCTTGTTGGCGTTCTCAAGTGCGTACTCGAGAGCCGCCAGGATAGCCCTGCACTCTGCCTGGAACGTGCTGGCCTTGGTACTCATGTTGCCTAGCCAGGCCTCTTCGTCCGCAGGGCAGTACATTGACCATCCCACGCTGGACAGAAACTTACTCCCGTCCGTATAAATAGGCACGTACTCGTTCGATCTGATGAAATCGTCCAAAATCTCGTTGCGTTTGGGCGATTTCTTCAAGATCAGACCGAAGCTCAAGTCGATTCGACTCTCCGTCACTTTAACGGGTCCAATAACCCTAGCCAGCGGGCATTGGCGGCTCCGAGACCAGTGACCAGCGTCTTCGGATGCAAGCTCGAGCTTGTTCGACTCTTTGGGTTTTAACTGTGTCGAGTCGAGGAGCGACATGCCAGTTTGAAACAACATCTTCTTCTCTACGCTCGTAGACTCTTCGTCAATGGAACAAACATGATTCTTCAACTTCTTAAAAAATGTCTTGATAAAAAACGTCACGATGTTTATAAAAAATATCATGACGTTTATGAAAAACGCCACGACCGTCAGCGTGACAGTGTGAGCCACCGGTACGCAGTCTCCCTTCTCGTGACGTTGGGCGACGTCTAGAGCGCATGTCTCTGCCAGGCGGACACATTGCGATAATCTCAATGTTAAATCTAGAGAAAGTTTACCCCAAGATCTCTTGTCGACGCCAGAGGAACCTAATCGGCATGACCCGTGAAAATGTATGGAGTTAAGCACGTGGGTACAATCGAGGTCGAATCTGTCGTACATTTTAAAACGTAACGCATTCAGCTCGAAGCGATATTCGATAGCTCGATGCAATGACGTAGCGGTGGGCGACGATGACTGACCATCATCACCATCATCAACTGCATGCTGTAAGTTATTTGACCGAATCAAACA
This sequence comes from Trichogramma evanescens, assembly GCA_902732785.1. Taxonomy (NCBI): domain Eukaryota; kingdom Metazoa; phylum Arthropoda; class Insecta; order Hymenoptera; family Trichogrammatidae; genus Trichogramma; species Trichogramma evanescens. The sequence continues at coordinate 7,022 of CACVKI010143907.1, read as the reverse complement.
GTCACTGCGATCGACGACTTTCACCCGTGCTGAGCTGCCACGTGATCTATCAAGATTAGTTCTGAAGTATTTTCCGAAGACATTTACGCAAGCTTCATAGCAGTAGTCGATGCACGTGGAGATCATTTTGTAACACTAACGCAGTTTCACACACAACACACAGATATTGTTTTATTTATCACTCTTTTTTTATCAAGTCGCTAGAGTCGATAAAAATATTCCTTGAACTTTTACAGTCGTTTAGCCAGCACAAAAATCTGTATAGATCTGTATAGAAACGTGTAAAAAGCACGTGGTGAAAGGAAAGAGAACTTTTTAAAATTTTTTTTAACTACTTGTTACACGCAATCAAATGTTTATCTGATGTTCACACTACGAAGTCGTCAGAAGTACTGAACCCAACTAAAAAGGAAGCTGTGGTATGGCACATGGCTGAATTTCGAAGAGACTGCACATGACTCCCCCCTTCCATATTTCCGACTGCACTTTCACGAGTATGTACGACACCGTCTCCATCGTCCCCGCTGCATCGTGATCGAATTCGAATATAGTTTAATTCGTTGTGGTTTCCTCCCACTCTTCGTTAGCTACCACTAATAAGTAACCTTATTAATTTTATAACGAACAATGAACAAGTTGACCGACCCCCAATATATTCCATTCATAATGAATAAAAAAAAGCTATTTATTTTACAAATAATTAGAATCGATCTTGATATTGATGCTCTTCAGAATTGAAAAATATTTTAGAAAGTAACACGTTGATTTTCGAAAGTATTCGGCCTCTCAGTTTCAATGCGATCAATTTGCTGTTGAAAAGTGGCATGGTTCGAATCTGGCCGCCACGTTGTGCGGCGTTGTGTAGATGGTGTTGCGTCGTGGCACGAGAATACAGGTTAAGCAGACGTCTGTCACCGCCAATAAGGATATGTGTGCAGTGTGTATTATACTTATACTCTTGTGTGAGAATATTTTTGATGCTTTTATTGATGTTTTACAGAGTGTGTAGTTTACAGATAATGTTTAAAACGTTTGTATGAAATATAATATAACCTAAAATTTTCATAATATTGCAGTTTTGGATTGTAATTGAGGCTTGAATGACTTGTTCAATAAATCATTGCAATTGCTAAGTTGAATTGGTTTGATGTGTTAATTAATTAGTGTACATAATCCAATGTCTTGACGATAGAACCCTTCTTTATTAATGAATTGCTCTTGGTCATTCATCGCATACACAATTGAATCTTTAGATAATTTTAAGAAATTTCCTGAACTTTGATTGTGGCTCCAGAAGTGAAAGAACAACTTCCATTTACTCTGTGCACAAACTTCAAGCAGCGTTGAGGTTGTATGACTTGTACATGGAACCAACTTGATTGGTATATATGGCTTATCGCATCTTTTTTTAATGCTGGTGTTGAAAGATGACATTGGTGAAACTTGTTGATAATCAGTTTCATTTTGGTATGCTTGCACATTATTTACATAATCAGTTGAGCAGGATGGCTCGTTGAGTGACTTATGTGATGGAACTGACAGCTGCTTATATTTACAAGATGACACATGCAATGGTGAATAATTTGAATGCGCATGTGACTTCTTTTTATAATTTGTATTTACAGTATTAATTCCAGTGCTGATTTTACTATAAATTTTTTTTATTCTCCTTTGATTCACCAATGTAAGACTCAGCTACTTGCGTGGACTTCCAGTCACCGTGTCTCTTCAATTCAGTAACACCAGAACCAGTGTCAACTAATTATGTGGCTGAGGTACTCCTGAAACAGTGATCTGTGTAATTTTCAGTATTCGGTAGTTCTAAGTATAGTGCTATTTCTTTTGGTGACTGTCAAAACTTATTAATACCAATCGGTTGCTGAACCCATTTTGCCTTTGTGAAAATGTAAAAAAATCTATCAATACTACATGATTTAGGTCTTGCAACCATGTAAGTTTTGCAGATACAAAATAATTCACCACAAATCATTTCGCACGGTAATATCTTTGAATAGTAGTAGTAAATATGCACAAATTGCATCCAATCGTCAAATGATAATGTATGTAGAGTCTTATGTAGAGTCACCTCAGCGGTAACTGAGAAATTTCAAAAAAGTGTGTATAAATGTAACACAAGGATGCATTTTAAGACAATAAAAACAAGTATTTAATTTAATAGTAATACTACATGCATTCTCTACTATTTTTTTATTTATAACATATTTTTACTATTATTTTTTAACTGTTCAAAATTAATAAAAACATAAAAGTCCATGTATACTAAATGAAACATTCTATCCCCAAATAGAAAACCTTCACAGCAGTAAATGACACGTGCATTTATTCTCGGTTTAAGATTGATGCATGTTTTAAATTCTTGTTACTATCAAATAAGTGATGGGATAATGAATACATTTGAAATATTTCAAAACATTCTACTATTTATTGGCTTATTTTAGGCGATTTTTCTGCTATAAATATTACAAATGTTAAAAATATTAAACACATTTTGCAGGAGCTTGCAAATATTTTTACTAACGAGGACAAAACGCTTTCCCCTGCTTATTTTTCATGCATTCGAATTTTTCTTTCGGTATACTTTTTTCTAGCAAGTACTCAAACTCGAACACTATGGAGCATGCACAATGCAACGGGAACACTCATAGTTTTGTAATGCATAATTTATTGACCTAAAACTTGAAAACCTGTCGATTACTCGAAAAAACTCAAATTTTTTTGCCTTGACTCGAAGTCGAGTAATGCTCGAAAAATCGCGAGTACTCGCAAACCCCTTGCTGATATACGTTACAAACACTGCTTAAATATGTACAATAAATAATTTTATTAATTTCATAATATGATTGAAGAAGAACCTTTACAGTCTCTAACAAATATATAATCTCGTAGCTTTTTTCGTTCTAACAGGCATTTTGTCTTTCCCTGTCATGCCTCAACATTGTAGCGGCCAAGCAAATTGTGAATAAATCTTTGTTATTTAAATTCTTAAGGATGACTTCGCAGCACTCAAGTGGCAGCCGATAGTGAATCAGTTCCCAGAAAGGATCCAGTGCCCAGCTTCGGAAAAACCCTCTCGATAGTTTCTCGCAGAGCACATGAAAAGCCCGATTATAAGATTTAGCCAGGCTCCACGACAATTCCTTCGAGTACGCCAATTGAAAGTAGTCCACGTACGCCAGTAGTTTTTCCGCCTCTTCGGGTCCCAACCGGATCACATCGTCGAACGACAGGCTCGAAGTTACCATTATCGTTTTTGCTCTCGTCGCTAAATTTTCATCGTCGTACAGAGGTTCCGCGAGATCGGCCGACTTCTCGAACATCTCCTGCTCGGCGAAAAACTTCATTATCGTCGTGGCGGCGTCTCGGTTCAGCTGGTATCCCACGGTCTCGAGGAGCTCGATCGTGACAAAAACGCCGGACGCCATTTCCAGTTCGTCGCTGTAGGGATGACGAGATCTCCACTCCCACGACCTCGCGCCGTAGTAACTCTCGTCGGGAAAAACGAAGAGCGATATCTCGGCGCCGCGATTCAACAGAATCTGGACGGTGTACGGCAAGATGTTCGCCACGGCCCATTGCAGCGGCGTCCGGCCCAAATTGTCCCGGGCGTCGATCTGCACGAACTGACGATTGTCGTCGCAGATCCGGAAGAATAGCTGCGCTAATTCGCCAGGCTCGCAGAAGTGAGCCATGCAAACGAGGTGCAGAGGCGTCTGACCTTCCTTGTTGGCTGCATTCGGATCGGCACCTCGTCTCAGCAGCGATTCGACCATCTTCTTGTTGGACAGTCTCAGAGCCAAGAGCAGCGGTGTATTACCCTCGATGTCCCGTGCGTCGATCTGCACCTTGTTGTCTTGTTTTTCGTCGCCGATCTCAAAGATCGTGTCCACCACATCATTGCACACGTCGCAAATCGAGTGCAAAGGAGTCTGTCCGTTCACGTTGGCTGTATTAGGATTGGCTCCAGCTCTCAGCAGCAGCTCGACCACTTGGACGCGCTCGGCTCGTGCAGCCAGGTGCAGCGCCGTATCGCCCCGCCTATCGCGAGCGTCGATGTCCACCGTCTGCCCCAAGTTCCGGCACGTCTCGAGGAATAGCTTCGCGAATCTCTCGTCGAATTGTTCACTGTGGCAGGCTCGACGGCAAACGGCGTGCAGAGCCGTCGATCCCTCGGCATCGCGCAAACGCGGATCCACGCCGCCGCTTCTCAGCAGCAGTTCGGCCGACCTTGTCTTGTCGTGGCCCAGAGCCTCGTGAAATAGTTTGGTTCGAAGCCGGACGTAGACGTCGATCGTCTCCGAGATCATCCCCGACAAGACGTCGTCGTCACATTTCTTGAAGATTCGAGAAAGAGTCGTCGATTCTTTCATCCATCGATCAGTCGGATCGGACGGATACTCTTCGCAGCCGAGCTCGAACATCGTCCTCAACAAGTCGGCATCGTAGCTGTCACCCCTGCAAACGATGCCCAGAGGAGTCAGTCGTTTTCTATTGACCGCGTTCGGATCGGCGCCGTGCTTTAGCAGCATCTCGGCGATCGTCTTGCGGCCGTAGATCAGCGCAAAGTGTAGCGGCGAGTCGCGCGTTTCCGGCACGAGGACATTGGGATCCTGGCCGAGTTCCAAGAATTCTTTCACGATGTCTTCGCAGCCGGACATGCAGGCCACGTGAAAATGGGTCAGTCCAGTTTCGTCTGTGTAATTCACGTCGCACTTGTACATTTGGAAGAGCCCACGGACCACGAAAGCCAAGTCGAGGAATTCTTTGTGTCTAGCTACATGATGTATCGGTGTAGTTCGGCGCAACCGTCGGGGCTTGCCGTCTTCGTCGAGGTCGGGCACGTCCACGTAGTCGCTGCGAACTACAAACTTAACGAAGGCTCGATGCCAACTTCCGTCTTCGAGGATGTTTTTTACGCAATCCGATAGGAGACAATCGATTTCTTCGGGTTCAAACATGTCCAGTAGATTTGGAGGTTGGCCCTCCCAATTGCTGATCGTAGGCTCGATTTGACGCAGAAACTCATGTCGCTGTTCTTCGAAATCGTCAGGATGATCCACAGACATTTTGCCGCGCTGACACACGAAACACTTTCAAGTCAAGACAACCACTTGCTTATTCGGTCTAGACTGGACTTTCACTTTCTCATCGTTACCGACTCGCTCGAGCTACACAAAACTGCTGATACGTTCCAACGGTTGCAATTCACCTAAGACTTGTATAGGGCCACGTGACTATAGTGACTTACTAGTGCGCATGGACTGTTAGACTCAGTATTAAGCTTGACTTAAATTTGTTATATTCGTTTTCGTATGAATAATTATAAATTTGTGTATTACAATTGATTGAGTTAAAAAGTTCACGTAAAATTTAAAAAAATAAATATTTACTCATGGTAAAGGACTTCTCGATAAATTAGTTTACACAAAAATATCACTTCAATTTCACAAATTCAGAAAGCGGTATAAATTTTATTTATTTTTAGTAAAATGAATGATAATTTATTAATTTTCATGACTTGTGGATAGCATATATAGTCGAAATGTTAAGCAAATTGAAAATAATAAACTGGTTTGTTGTAGAGTCATTCAATTTTCCTTGAAAAAAGGAATTATCACACAGAAAATTATATTAAATTGTCGATGCTATCAACTAAAAGCATCACATTCGTACTATTGAGAGTATTTTGACACTTTTGAGTACGTCAAAAATTTTAACATTCGCCACCTTTTACGGTTTATATTGAAACTTCTTCTTTTTTAATATATTCTATTGATTGAAAGTAGCATTTGATTTTTAATTGGAATTGAGATCGTTAGATGGCGTACGGATGAATTTTTTGAAACCAAAAGACAAAAATAAAAGTTTTAGCATTAAATATAGGAGTAAAAAACGCGTTTGATGATGCCGTAGCAATAAATATGCGTCGCAAGTAGCGTACAGAATTGTACATCTCTTACGTTCAGATAAGAACGAAGCAGAATGAATGGGCACACGTATTTCCAGGCAGAGTCCAGGGCTATCTTGGCGGCTTTGGAGTACGCACTTGAGAACACCAACAAGGGCCGGAAGTATATAATCCTGAGCGACTCACTGAATTCGCTGAAATATCTGCAACTCGAGATCCGTAGAGGCGGCTCGCCAGGGAGGAGGGGTAGACTCATTTCCCGCATGAAGAAGAAGTGGCTCGAATTCGTTCGTACGTATCCCGAAGGCTCGGTAAATTTTACATGGGTGAAGGGTCATAAAGGAATTCGAGGCAACGTGGTGGCTGATTCGCTCGCGAGAATCAGCTTCTTCTCGTCTGCCTTCACTTCGTCACAATATATTACGGCACAATAAATTATGCCGAGAACTAGTCTTATTTTACCGCGCGAGCGACGATCTGAGTCGCCACCATCTGGCGGTGGCTACTTGAACCATCTCATATTATAAAAATGAAGCTGTAAATTTGAAGCAAAAAGTAATTAATTATTAAATTAATTTTTAAATTTAAAGGTTTTTCATGTATGTTAAAATCTAAATTATGTTCATTTTTTTCGGCTCCAACGTTATTAAAATTATTATAATGTATATTAGTGTGTTACTATGTACGTTAAATTACTAAAAATGTTCGGTTCTTAACTATTAAATGTCCTTCCTTAGATTTTAATTTTGTACGTCACCCTGAATAGCTGGTATTCAGTGGAAAACTTGGAGCAGTTGCGGACTAATGAGTCAAAGCAAAAGTCAGAGTGTTGCGAGATAGACGTTTTCAAACGTTTATGCTGATTGAGTGCGTAAAGGCCAGTGATGAGTTAAGCGTGGTATTATATACATTGTGGATAATGACGAGTGAATGTGCGATGGATGAGTGTAATACAGCCATTCCGAATTTGAATGCCAGTCTCAAGCCTAGACTAATGCAGAGAGCACTCTCAAATACATAATGAAAACCCTCCAATACTAGTAATACCCAAACATATCTGATACAAGAAACTTGCCAATTTTTTGAAAAAAAAAAT
>CACVKI010143906.1:10829-24168 GCA_902732785.1 Trichogramma evanescens | reverse complement strand
TTTATTCAAAGTATGCAACTTTAACATTGCTCTTATGGCATGACTACCGAGATTGAGCATTTACCGGTTCTTTTTTCTGTAAAAAATAAAAAATTGGGGTATCGGAGTGTACAGGGTTTATAGAAAAAACCCTCATCTTTCAGCCTGTGTATCGTAAAACAGGGCTTACGCTGCAAAAAATCAAGATTTTTCACGTCAAAGTGAAAAAAACGATGTGTTTGCTATGAATCAGCTGATGGCAGGCTGCGCAGTGCGTACTGCGAATACAAAATATACAGCTCTAGGCAAGAGTTCACTATAGAAAAACTTAAACTGAAAGAGCCTCCTTAAAATTGCCCAAAGAACCCATATATGGGTTTAAAATTTAGATAAAATTTAATATTCTTCATTTTGCAATATATTTGTTAATAACAAATTTTTGGGCAGTCTGAGCGACTTCCCACCTCGATATTCGGTTTCAGCGGGAAAAAATACATAAGAATAACATGGTTTCATCCATCTTTTTCACGTGGCCGATCCGACCCCCCTTTGGCTCCAGGACTATACCAAAATCGCGCTCGCTCGGACGGACGGACGCTCGGTTTTCACGGGTTTACCCCTCATACCAAACGCGAATATAGATGTTTCACATTAATTCACATCAATATACATAATATATGTACGTATTTTTATAATTAGAAATTTGATACCGAAATAATATTGCAGCTGTGCGCAGCGCTTGTAAAAACATATATGGGCGCACGCGATATTCCTCCGATATGACGTATAGCACATCGACGCGTATTTATACACGTCTCAGCAGGGGCGCATTAGCTTATCGCATTTTTCCCACGATCGTGTATGCGTATGCGCATATGCGAGCGTCGTCGAATCTTTTTCTCTTCAATTTTATATCATAGTTAAATTAGCGCGCGATATTCGTCGTACGGAGATGCGTTGAGCGTACTATTACTGCGCCTTTTATGCCCTCGAAGCCGTCACATCTCCGATGATGCGTTTCTGTTTTTTTTGTTTTTTTCATGCGCATCAAGAGGGGGATATACGATATCGAGGGCAATAATCCGGGGATTTCGTATATGACACAGTCGCGTCCGCGGGATTCGTAATACGGGCGATCGCAACGCGCGTTTGTTTTTTTTCGTTGCTTTTTTCAGAAAATTTACGGTATACGCGTGTATCATATAAGCACTAAAAACGCCCGTCACAAATTTGCAAGCTCGAAAACAAGACATTACGATGAATTTCGAGCGAGAGAGAGAGCGAGAGAGAGAGAAAAAAATAAATAAATGCATACATGTGCTGCATCTCTCGTAAACGCACGTGTGCTGCGCCTCTTTCTCTCTCGGTTTCGGTCGTTATTTATCAGCGAGATATTTGCAGCGTAACAATAATAGCCCAGCCAGCAGCTCGTATCTTTTTTATTTTTTTTTGTATTTGTATTTTTTGTATAAATTCATTTCCATGCAGTCACGCGCGTCAAGTTCTTCTAACTTGTAACAAAATCAATAATACATACGCCGAGAGCTAGGCTCACAAAAGGCACATAAAATCATGCAATTTCGAGATAATAAAATACTTATACACTTTCTCAGACATCCTATTGTTTTCGACACTTGCGCGCGCCCTCGTGAAATGAAAATCTTGAAAAATCGTCCGCCGCGTCGACGATCGTAAATCATATAAAAGATCGTCTTATATACGGCTCGGCGCAACATTAGGCTTAATATAAATCGAGGGGGGCTATTACATCACAATAAACATCGTCGGGTCTACTCGCGGCAGACGTCGAGTCGTTTATAATATTACCGCGACGCCGCGATCGTTCCATTGTTTGCACTCGTCGAAACGCGTCGATTTATTTATATGTATATATAACTCGAATTATATATGCTACCATCGAATCGTGCGCACGAGACTTTGTTTTTTTTTTAAAGACAGCGAAAAATGCCGCGAAAAATTCTCCACGCGGTGGATGGCGCACGATCGGCGCGGGGAAAAATGTTCTCTCTCGCACCGAAACGGCTTAATGGCTTAATTTTTCACGGCACAGGCCGCGAGAGAAATTCACGTGGCGACGATTCGATGGTATCGCGTCGCCGCGTGAAAATGCGCGGGTATATACCTTTGGTACCCCAAGAGCTTTGCGAGCTTGATTTTATCCGCCAGCTGCGAGTATCGTCTAGCTCGCGAGCTATTAACTCGTTAATTTCATTTCTTTTATACTGATTGCGCGTAATCGTGTTTGGAGGGCCCCCACCCCTCCGGCCGCTGCCCCATACGTTACAGCGAAAGAGAATATCGCTTCGGAATTCGGACGGTCGGAAAAGACGATGAAAAATATATATCAATGCGAGAGCCCTAATATCACAAAGGGATGGGGTATTATATAGGTTTTCAGCTACTGCTGTGTACGCAGCAAAAGTGTGCTGCACATCCTGCGCACACACACACACACACACACACACACACACACACACAAAGAAAGAATACCTCTCGAATACCTCTGGGCTTCGCTGAAAATTCCTGCGCATTCCCGGGGTTGGGCGATTTAGCCGCGGCTCTGGATATAAATACACTTTTTTTGTGCGCTCCCCGTACACACACACGCTTACACACACATATACGAAGATTAATTTCCGCTGATATATATCTGCCATTGTGTGCTTGCGACACAAAAGCTCACTCACGTATATATAGTAAAAGCTCATAGACGTCTATAAAAGTATCAATTGATTTGAAATTCGGGTATAATAATAATTTTTTTTTAACAATAATAATATAAAATCCTCTCTAAGAGATAAATACGATTATAGTGAGGCAATCGTGTCGTAATGCTGAGTAACAAGGCACGACGACTATACGACAACGACGTACGACGATGACGACGACGACGACGACGAAGAGGACTCGGCCGACTATACGTAGATATATATAACAACAAATGGCTGCCTCTCTTTGAGCATGCATATAGGATAGGATAGGATAGGAACAATAGAATAGCTGCCTAGGCAGCAGCAGCAGCAGCAAACGTTATGTATGCTCTCTCTCTACTCTCGGGTGAGCTCGCAAAACTGTCTCTAATCCCCGAGCGCGCGGGCTTGCACTGCACTGGTGCAGGCTAGATAGCATCGCATCGCGAGCTAGCGAATCGCCTCATTGTTCAAGCTTATAAAGATTTTTATTCTCTTTTCCTCTCTGCCATCTCGCGTTCGCGCGCGCAGCGCAGTAAAAGCAATATACATACGGGATGATTAGGATAGGTTTCGTCGTTGTGTATACGACGACGATGATGGAACTTCAGCAGCTTCGAATCATTGTTTGTTGTTGTTGTTGTTTGTGTCGACTTGTGCCGTGTGCTTTTATTATTGTTTCTCTCTCTCCCTCTCGATTCCTATACCCTCTTTCTGCAGTCTTGGGCTGTGCCTTTTTTTTTTTTTTTGCTGGTTTTAACGAGCCTCGCGATGCAGGTTTTTGTCAAGTTACGAAACGTCGAAATGTATAGCAGTACTATAATACACACTAGTAAATTCAGCATACACAGTGATTCGCGAAATTTGAAACTTTTTTTGTTGTTATTGTAGCTCACGTGCTGCTGCGGGTTCGCTGTACATAGATAATTTATCGCGCTTGTAAAATGATACACACAGCTCTGCAGCGAGGAGTGGTGAGATTGTGGCTCTTTCTCTCTCTTGTTTTGTATATATCACTCTCGTACAATGTGTAATACGTGTTTTGTTGCGTGGAGGACGAGGATCGTTAAAAGTCTGCACGTATGTGTATAAGAGCAAAGATCGATTAAATATAGTGGTATACGTATCTCGAATGAAGGCAACGAACGAGCAGACTTTGAAGGATATTCCGCGAAATCTATTGCCCGTGCAGAGAACAAAGCGACACTCGTGTCGATACTCCGTAACTGCGTATATCGACGTGGTCGACGGTAGCGGGGGAAAATTTTGGCAACGAACGATAGCAATTAGCAGTCGTGAGATCTCCTTGCTAATCTGCACACGAGTGATTAGTTGACCCACTAGTTCGTAAGCTGGATTTTTATATCGACGAGCAACCAAGTATTTACAAATTATTCACGCACATAGAGAGTACAGGTGCAAACCTGAATTCGAGGTTATACATTGCCGGCAACTTTTTGAGGAGTTTAACCTCAAATTTTTTCGGAGTGTACATTGCGAAAAGTTACAGTGAATAACCATAATCAAGGAGTGATGGAGAACGAAAATTATGTGATTAGGTATAACTCTTTCGTGTTTTATATACTGCCATTTTTTAAAGCAATCTCTTATTAAACTCGATCGTTCTTCAGGGTGAAGGAAGAGCCGAGCGATGATTCGACGACCGCAGGTGAAAATCAAGTTTTCGATTCGATAGACTCTTGCACAGATGAAAAATTTGAGACTTGCCCGCTTCATGAATTATCGGTGAGATCAATTATTTCAAATACATTATCTTAATTGACTACTAGATACTAGCCCAAAATTTTTATTTTAGGCAAAAATAATCATAGATTTTGAGTGCAAGAACGTTAAACCTGAACCGACTTCTCTATCGACGACCATCTGCAAATCTGAGGACCAAAATTTTCAGTCTGTTGCAAAAGTAAAAAATGAAAAAGAAACCAAAGATACAAATGAAAAAAGTCTGATTGTTTTGATAAAAAAGGGATTTAATTACGATACTTGTCAATGGAGCATTAGCTCCAATTCGAATCTGACAAATTGTGATAAGCTAAAAAGTTGTGCAAAAACTGTTAGAAAAAAATCATCGTTTACGTTAGAAATGTATCCTCGAAATGGTAAACTCAAAACTTACATAAATGTAGTACATAATGGAATCAAACCCTTTGAATGTAAAATTTGTCACAAATCATTTGGACAAAAAGGCAACCTCAATGTTCACACAAATGCAGTTCATAATCGTAGCAAACCCTATGAATGTGATATTTGTCACAAATCATTTGGATACAAGAGTGACCTCAATAAGCACATAAGATCAGTACATGATCGGATCAAATCCTTTGAATGTGAAATTTGTAAGAAATCATTTGGATACAAGAGTGACCTCAATAAGCACATAAGATCAGTACATGATCGGATCAAATCCTTTGAATGTGAAATTTGTAAGAAATCATTTGGATTCAGTGGTCATCTTAATAGGCACATAAAAACAGTACATAATCGTAGCAAACCTTTTGAATGTGAGATTTGTCACAAATCATTTGGATACCAGAGTAAACTCAAAAGGCACGTCAATGCAGTACATGATCGAAGCAAACCCTATGAATGTGATATTTGTCATAAAATATTTGGACTCAAAGGTAACCTTAATATGCACATAAAGACAGTTCATGATCGTAGCCAACCTTTTGAATGTGATATTTGTCATAAAATATTTGGACTCAAAGGTAACCTTAATATGCACATAAAGACAGTTCATGATCGTAGCCAACCTTTTGAATGTGAGATTTGTCACAAATTATTTGGACAACATAGTAACCTCAAAAAACACTTAAGTACAGTACATGATCGGAGCAAACGTTTTGAATGTGAGATTTGTCACAAATCATTTGGATATAAAAGTCACCTCAACATTCATAAATATGTAATACATAATGGAATCAAACCCTTCGAATGTGATATTTGTCATAAGTCATTTGGACGTAGCAGTATCCTCAAAACTCACGTAAATACGGTACATGATCGGATCAAACCCTTTGAGTGCGAGATTTGTAACAAATCATTTGATCAAAAAGTTACCCTCATAAGACATATCAATTTAGTGCATAATTGTAGCAAACCTTTCGAATGTGATATTTGTCATAAGTCATTTGGACAAAAAAATTGCCTCAAAATTCACATAAATTCAGTACATTATTGCAAGAAATCCATGTAGTAATTGTCACAAAGTTACCTCAAAACTCCAAATGAATATAATTCAAGATCTCGAGTAAATCTTTAAAAAATAAGCTGATTTTCGAAACGTTTGAATACAACAAATATGCACTTATACGAGTATATAGTGATTGAAAACTTTTGACATAAATATTCTGTAATTTTGTGAAAAAATCGATTATTTTCAACTACTATCAATTTAGCCATAACAGTGTAATAGCCTTTTCTTATCTTTTTAAAATAAACTAACTTATTAAACAACAAGTCTTTGTATTCAATCTGTTTATGTCACTATCGATGTAAAATGAATTTCTAAACATTCAATGCATTTGTTTACCTTTCACCAAGAACTTCCTATCATCTTAGCGATAGAAAATCATTTCTAAACCTTTCTGTCCTGCGCATCGGTTCATTGTCTATTAACGTCTGCCGGCGCGGGGATGCAATAAAACTGAGAAGCAAGAAACGACACACGAAACTCCAAATTCAATTGTACCTCAATTCTCTATAACAATTTGTCATCGATGCACTGCGTGTTAAATAATTTCAAAAATCGTTGCAGCTCACGGATCTATAATGTTACAAAGCCGAATCGCGATATCATTACATCGACGATTTCATTACAGTTATTTCTCGATAATTACAGACTAATTTGCCGCAACAGCCGTGAATAAACATAAATCGCGAGTTAACACCTCTATACCGCACACACTCGCGTGACTCCACGCGAGTCGTGCAGTATCGCTCTTTTGAAATCGAAAAAAAAGCTCGCGTCGAGATAAAGATTGCCTATATATATAACGTACGGTTTGAACGCGTTTACATTGCGGCAAAAACGGATCCTCCTCCACCACCGCCTCCTCCTCGGGAGGACCTTGAATTTCTCGCATTGCCTGTGCCGCGCGGCGGGGCTGTATCGATCTTCTCCTGGTATATTACAAATACGGACTCACAGCCGCACAGCAGTTGTACGTTATATACGTGCACAGCTGGGTATTAATGTCCTCGCGCGCGTCTATATATATATATTTCGATGCACAAACGCATACACAAGTGTATATAGCTGCTGCTGCTGCTTTTCGCACAGCTGCACATTCTAATTCGTAATTATTCGCTCTCTTGATTTTCCATATTTGCTGCAGCAGCAGCAGCAGCAGTCGCCATCCCGATGAATATTTATCTTCGCGGTGGCGGAATAATGTAATCCGCGCGCAGGCTTTTAGCAACGTGAAAAAAAAAGAAGAAAAATATACGAGCGAGAGTAAATAATCGCGGCGGCGCGCGAGCTTTCGCGAAGGACGAGCCCTGCCAGTTTGCGTACCAGTCGATAATTTGAAGGCTGGCAGCGCAGAGTAACAGATATTTCAGTTTTCTCGCGGATGTATATATTAAAAAACAAATTAAATCGTACGGCATTATATACAGTCGAAGTTTTCCAAAAAATAAATTCGATTATATCTCGCGCTCTACATATATAAGCTTGCGAGCGAGTTCTCACGCGCCCGGCATTACACAGTCTCGAAAAAGTATCGATTCTCGCGTATATATATTCACTATAGGATATTATAACGGAGGCAGAACGAAAAAAAAAACGCGATTGTAGTAGACAAGTGAAAGTCGTTGGAGCGCGGGGTGTATAAGAGCGATAAGACGCGTCGGATACATGGCATGTACTACAAACAGGCAACGACTGATAAACCTCGCGGTACGTAATCGCAATTCGAATATGTATGTATGTGTGACTTACGCAATCCGAGAAAGCTGCGCCGAGCTTTTTTTAACCCCGTCGATCGCTGCGTGCGTGCAGTTGTGCATTATTACGATACACAGCATGTATGCGTGTCTGGAAAAGCATAATCTCGCTCGGGAAAGGTGCGAATTATATAGACGACGAAGGATATCGCAAAAGTCCTCCTCTCCGTATGTAAGCTTTTTGTTGTGCCTAAAGTTTCGTGTGGAAAGTATAGCCGCCTATGATTCATAGACGGCGCGATGCGCTTACGTAAATACCGCACAAAATTTCACCTGCGCACGGCGCACGTACATACAGCACACGAAAAGATTAAACGACACATCGTGATAGACGCTTGTACTCTTGCTCGCGTGGCTTGTAAAGTGTACGAGCCATGAGAGGGGAAGATCCATTACGTCAATAATATTAGCTTTCGTATAGCAGCCGCATCGTCGGCTTATAATACGATAATGCAAACACAGAACACATACACGTAGAAGATATAGGTAAAAATCGCGCGCGGGACACGTACGTAATATATAATAATAAATACCGCGAAAGTCATATTTACCAAACGTGATCGGCACCGCATAATCATATGGGGCGGCGTACGTATGCATACATTTAAAACGTCACGAATAATGCGCGCATCGCATCGCGCATTGTATAATAATATTAAAACGTGTAAAATCAAGCGATTTTCCTCGTCTAGCGCCGCATGTGCATGTCTATATAGATACACATACTTTCACTATAGCACAGCGTTCCATTTTCTCTTCTCTCTCTCTCTCTCTCTCTCTCTGACGAAGCTCGAGCAGCTCAGCGAGCCATTAAGCAGAAGCTGTATAGGTAGGTAGGCTTTTGGATCTTGCTCTGCTCAAGAGAGAGAGAGAGATTCGCCTCTTCGATATAATGTATATAGGACTGTGCATGTACACACACACACACACACACACACACACACACACAAAAGGGATTCGGCGCAAAAAAGTTTATGTATGCTAAGAGGACGCCTATATATTACGAGCTGATAGGGAGTCCTCTCACCGTGTTTTATATATAGAGGAGAGAGAGAGATAGGCTTTTGTGTAACTCATCGCGAGCTCGTTCTTTCTCTCGAAGATTAGCTACGTACATATACATACACGCGCGGGCCGCGCCGAGCTCTTTTAAATACACGCGCGACAGAGAGTCGAGAGTACAACACGGGGATCGCGCTACTATACACGGATTTTTTTCAGTATTATATATTATAGAAAGTTCGAACGCGCGATGATCCGCGAGTCGTCGTCGAGCTTTTTTTTATTTTTTCGACTCGAGTTAGAAAGGTCCGCGCTTCCCACGCGATGTGTATCGCGCGCGCACAAACGAGAGAGGATATATATATGCGCCGCGGGAAGGTGTAAATTCGTCGCGAGCCTCCGTTTTAAGCTTATATACGGTACAACACGCGTACGCGCTCTATACGCGTTACTACACGCGGGTATATAACATATAATACCAAAGCACACGCATGCACGTGTAGTGTAGCAGAGTAGCAGTAGCAACCCTCGGGCTCGTAATATCACACAAACCCCGCTTGTACATCCAGAGCAGCTCGTCGGACGATAAATATATATATGCTGCTGCCGCTGCACATATCTATACAAAGCCGGAGCAAACAGGATGATGCACACGTACACGTATAGGTATAGGTACGCAGAGAGAGAGAGAGAGAGAGAGAGAGAGAGACACGAGGCATTAACCCAAAATTCCACATCTCTGCGCTCGTTGCCTGTGTGTTGTGTCGTGTCCCATGTTAAGCATGCACACATCGATGCGCACCAGCTGAAATTGCCGAGTCTTGTGTTGTTGTAGGTATATATACACTATATCTCTCTCTCTACTGCTGTTGCTGCTGCTGCTGCTGTGCACATTTGCCTTATAACAACGTCAACTAGGCCAAATACTGCATCTAGTCCTTGTGTGTGTGTGTGTGTGTATCGATGTGTATTATACGAAACGAGCGTGTGCGCCTCGCACGGAGTATAAGAGGAGGATCTCGCGCGCGGATAAGGACGCGCTTAAATATTGGCTCGTACCGTCGCGAGAGCGTCTATATATCGCTGTGTGTTTTCTTCCTTAAATTCCTCTCTCCTCTCTCTCTCTCTTTTCCCCTCTCATATATATATGCCATCAACGCGAGCGCGGGCTTTTAACGAATATTTACGTCTAGTCTGGAGCTGTAGTTGTATATATATACGCGTTGCATCGTGCGCTGCACACTTTATCACCTTTACACGCCGTTTTCGTATATACACATGTTATGTATACGTTCGCGTTGTGTGCTTATATAGATATATAGTCACGAATTTTCTCTCTCTCTCTCTCTCTCTCCTCCCTTTCTATATACTTACACACACACACACACACACACGTATATACCGTGAAAGTTTATCCCGAGCTTTTTACGTTTATAAAATATTCGTATGTACCATTATATGCTGAGCCGAGCTCGTCGATCGATTCATCCTTTCACATTTCCTTTCTAATTGAAAATTGAAATGCCAAAAGTCCTCCTCCTCCTCTTCCTCATCGAGAGCTTGTGCAGACTGCATATCACGTGTGTATAAACGTATGCTATAAAACCGCTCTTGATATTAATAACCCTTTTCTCCGTGTGTATGTGACCCACTGAGTTTTCTCAATTTTCGAATATATTATATACGCGAGTCGCTGCTGCTCTCTGCACCTACATCACATGTAGTATAACACGAGTCTGTCTGCGCGTGCGGGTCGTTGTAGAGGAGATGCGCCAGCAGAGATAAGAAATTTGATCTCCTTCCTCTCTTCGCTCTCGTGCTTATGTGTACCCTCGCGCTCTAAGTAGTGTGCATATCAGATTCCAGCATCCATATATATATACACACACGTACACAAGCCAAAGAAGCTGATGCGCGCAAATGTACTTATATCTTTTTATATACTCGAGCTCTCGAGGCTCTCGACGGATATATCTCGACTCTGGAAAAAAAAAGGGGCTGCTATTTGCGGGATGTATCTGCGACTCGAACGAGTACTGCGCCGCGCCGCGAACGTTTATGTATAGTAGTAGACGCGATGACGTCTTGGTATTATAACGCATTTTGTATACACACTTAGTATAGACAACGACGTCGAATTCGCTGCAGTTTATATATAATACGCACAAAAAATGCATGATGAAAAGGCCCCTTATACTTGCAGTAAATACAAGCAGCAGTAGTAGCGGGAAAATCTCTTTTTTTCTCCCCCTGTATAGAAAATCTCTCTCGTATACGCGGATTATACATAAGGTCTCGGGGCCTTTTCCTCGTGTACACCTAGTTTTTTTCTTTCTTCCCTTCTTTCTCTCTCTCTCTCTCTCTCTCTCCGCATCTCTTCCGCTCGCTATACTACAGTATATACACCGTGCCGAGAGCCTGTGTATACGTATATTCGCGAGCACATGCTTTTCTGCTGCTGTTGCAGTGGGAGAGAGCATTCACCTTCGTATTCCCGTTACATAGAAACGTGTATATATATACAAGTATACTCAGGCTCTCGCATTCGAAAGATGCACGAGCATAATATATAAATACTTTGTCGAGAGAGAGAGAGAGAGAAACGAGTGAGAGAGAGAGAATATAATATATGCATGCAACACTCTGACTGCTGCTGCTGGCTGCTGTTTGCAGAACGAGAATTTCCACGAATTTTCCGTTCGCCCGCATTTAAAGGGTAATTATCTCTCTCTCTCTCTAACTCTCGCGGATTTTAACGAGCGAACAATGGTGCAGCGAGAGCCACGTCCGAAACAATCGCCGCCGCCGTCGATGCATTTTCCTGCTATTATATATTATATACTTGGAGGCACTTGGCGCCCAGTCGATATATTTAGTGACAGCTAAAGAGAAAGAGGGAGAGAGAAGATCTGCAGGCAGGAACAAAGAGTGCAAGTGTGCCGCTTTCGAGCAAGATTGATCTTTCGCACCTCGGTTCTCTTTCTTCTTCTTCTTACTTCTCTCCTTTATCTGTGCACAAAATTTCGTGTGCCCGTATACATTATAATATCGAATGAAAAGTTGCGCAAGGCCATTTCAACTAGAGGCAAAACAATAGATGATATTATATTATAGCACGTCTCTGTGTGTATGTGTGTATACTCGTCATTAGCATGCGGCGCGTTATAAAATAACAACACGTACGGCGGCGCGAAGTTGCCAAGAAACAAAAGGTGTTGCACCGCGGGTATAATAATATATAAAAGTAGCGAA
Source organism: Trichogramma evanescens (assembly GCA_902732785.1). Classification (NCBI taxonomy): domain Eukaryota; kingdom Metazoa; phylum Arthropoda; class Insecta; order Hymenoptera; family Trichogrammatidae; genus Trichogramma; species Trichogramma evanescens. The sequence continues at coordinate 12,256 of CACVKI010143906.1, read as the reverse complement.
TCTCGGCGTGTAGTATGCAGCTTTAATATATATTCATAAGCGCGCAAAATATGTCCGTGTCCGTGTGTGTGTGTGTGTGTGGCTTATAATCGTTGCGTAATACCGCAAAAAAGCCCACGGCCTATGGCGAAAAAGAAAAAACAACAACAAGAACAACAAATATTGTCCGTACATGTGCATTATAATATATACCTCGAGCTGCTGCACAGCCACGCGCGGATGAAAACTTTCTTATATATGCACAAACACACTGTGCTGCACACAACAAGCAGCTCGAGGTATATAGCACGCGGAAGTTAATTAATGTGCAGAGCAGTTCTCTTGTTACAGGCAGACTATATTTTCGCCTTTGCTGCAGCAGAACACGTTATAATGCGCACACATACACATAGACACGTATAGACGCGATGAGTTATTTATCAACGCGAGAAAAGAGAGAGAGAGAGAGAGAGAGAGAGAGGAGAAATCGAATGTATCGCCTATGAAATGCACACAATCGCGGCGGATTTGCAACGAGCCGTCACGAAAGTGTTTTCTCGCCGCGTCGAGATCGCGTGACTAATACTGCAGATACTTTTTTGGGGAGTCGCAAATTTTTTTTTCTCTCTAAAGGATAAAACACCGATTGTACTGATAACGATATTTGCGTTATATTCCAATGAATTTTCTCATTATTTTTTTCCGTTCAATTACACGCGCGCTGTGATTTATGTGTCTCGGAGTTTACAGTTCACCTCGTCTTTCTCTCGATTCACCCAATTATATCGGATCATCGTTTTTTTTCTCTCTCTTTTTCATATACACTCGCGCTCGGGCTCGAGCTGGCGTTGTGTTTAGGGAAGTATGAGCTATTTAATTGGCCATCCCGACGATGCACACATAATTAGTCGATTAATTAAATAACGTTGAGCGTATTTATAGGTGCGTGCAGTGCTGTGTATATCGTATAACACATAAACGTGTATATATATAGGCGCACACACGTGTATGTGCATTATACGTATGTATTTGTAGGAAATAAAATTGCATAACTACTCCCTCTCGATGCAACACACACACACACACACACACACACATACGTACACACACATACACACAGTCACACGCGTGGCCGTGGCAATGAACCTGACTCACTTGCTGCTGCTGCTGCAGTCAGCGCCTGAAAAGAATGTGCGTGTGCGCGAGTAAAGACTTTTTCTCACGTGCGGCTCGCGAGGCAGCTCAGAGAGCTTGATTATGATGCTATACTACTACTTCTACTACTAGTAAGGCTCGAGCGCGCCAGTATACGAAAAATATGTATGTATAATGTACGACGGATGCCTCTGCGTTTTTCGTCGTTTATAATATGTGTAGTATGTAATGCACACATTCCCGAAGAATTGATGAATGACTATGTGCAGCTCGCGAATTTTGATTAATGAAAA
>CACVKI010143906.1:0-10814 GCA_902732785.1 Trichogramma evanescens | reverse complement strand
CCCCTCCTCCCCGTAATTGATGAGTCAATTATTTGATTGATTAGATGCGCGGCAGCGGCAGTTACAGTATTATACTGCAGTGTATGCACAGCTTGGCATTTATAATAGTGACATCGACTATTGACTCGCGCAAGCAAATGGATATATAGTAGTGTATGTAAAGGGAAATTCAGTTGTCTGCAATTTCCTGCCCGCGTGGTAAATTATGTTGACGAGTTCGACGTTTTTATGTTATGGCGCGCGAACGAGGATTCGATTTTCTATTATTATGCGTGTGTGTGTGTGTGTGTGTGTGTGTGTGTGTGTGTGTGTGTGTGTGTGTGTGTGTGTGTGACTAACTTTGTTTGCTGAGTTCGGGATAATTATACATTTGCAAATGCGAAGATCCACAATTATCATGATTTTTCAGCTCGTGTGTATACGCGCTTATCCATTTCTGAGCGAAATATAATGATTTTTCTTCCGCAAGCCGCGAGAAAATTAACATACAAGTTCGTTATGGCTTATGAATTTTAAACCAGCGGCGGCAGCAGAGCTGTTCCGTGCCGTAATGCGGAAAAAGAAATCTTTTGTTTGCGCGCTTCCCGACGGCCAACGTCGCCGCCACCGCCGTCGACTGGCCACCACCGTACGGTCAATTTTGCACACGCGGCTTACATACGTATATGTATATACACGAAATACCATAGCTCATCCAAAATTCATGTGTGTGTATTATGAGTCGTTGCCAGCGAAGTCGCTGAGCAAAGCTCGTGGTGGAAGTTTGCGTGCATTATATATAGGCACAACAACACACACGCGGCTGGCGTAAAGTGCGGAATATATGGATGCGTACGCCCGTCTATTTCGCGAAAGAAAAATAACGCACGAAGCTCCGAACGCGAAGTGCACTCGGGCGCGGAGAGATTCTAGTTTATATACGCGTGCACGACTGCGGCTATAGGTATGTAATATATGGGAAACTCGTTAATAGTATCTCAGCCGTAGGACTGTGTAATTGTTCGAGAAGATGTGCTTCGGTTCTGTTCGTTCGTGCGTCGATTTGTTATATTTTGTGTACGAAGATTTTAAATGCAGTAGTATTCCTGGTAGATATGGTCGACATGAATATGGGCTTAGTAATCAAAAAATGATCGTTTGAAATATTTTTAAATACATTACCATTGATTGGCACTTTTTTGGTGATTTTTCTGGCGAAATTTAGATAAGAATGTTTACAACATTTTAAATTATCTGAAATAGTGATGATTTAACTGTTTTAAATATTTAGACCGGTATTCATAACTTTAAATATGATTATACCACTTTGAGTCTCCACCACTAGATGGCGAGTACTATTATCTACGTAATTCTGCAAGTGACGAAGTAAAGAGAATTGTACAAGTCAGAGAACAGATTTGAAAAAAATTAATTAGAGCACTTGATTACCAGCTGTTATAAATACAATAATACGACTTTAATCCTCCGCTAGATGGCGAGTACCTGTACGCCTGTAGTTCTGCAAGTGGCGAAGTAAAGAGAATTGTATAAGTCAAAGCACGGTTATGAAATATTTATCGACTTTTCTTTATCATCGCATGGTTAAAACATTTTGAACATTTCTAACAGCGATCACTTACAAGGATAATTTATTATCGACAGTATATATTGTTTATAGTTGTCATTGAGCTCCAAATTTGTCCGATTCGGCGAGTCTCAAAAAATAAGTTCCCAAAAATGCGCATACGTATGTACGGAAAAATATAATATAATACTCGCGCCTCGATACGGGAAAAATTTAATTAAAATTTATTTATGCATACATTCGGTAGAATTCGCCCATACGTATGCTCCATACATATACGTGACTGCGCATTTGTACCTATATACACACACGCGAATCAACGCACGAGCGAACATTTTACACATCGGGCCATAGAATCGCTCGGTGCCCATACATAATAATAATATAGCATATTATATACACACACACGACACGTTAATATTTGCATAGAAATCGCAGCGTATATATACGCACATGCGCGCGCAATCATTAGCTTAATTATGAAAATTGCCCTACGGCGCAACATTTTCACTTTAATTAACATTAATTACCATGCACCTCCTCCTGCGACGGGGAGACACCATATAGAGCCATAAGCGCGAACGCGCCACATTATGATCGCAAGTTCTATACGACTATTTTTGTTGTTGCTTCGTTGCGTATATTTATCGTCTGCGGTCGCCGCAAGGCCGAACACAATTTTTGGACGACGAATTGCGGAAAACGCAGCAGCAGCAGCATGTGGATGACTTTCTGTCTGCATATACTACTACACAAAAGCCGTCGCATGGAATTTCCCTCGCGTCGACGCGCGGTGTATCGGCAAACAATTTTTTTTTCTCCTTCCGCTGCAGCGTTTAATTGTTTTACGCTGTACCCTATGGATATCATTCGGTGCCTTCGCAAGCACACACACACAGACACACACACGCACACATACGCTTTGTATTTTGATTGACGCTTTTATTGTATATATACCTCTCCTCTCGTCGTAAATACTCTCGGATCGACATGCGCCCGTCGGCGTTTATTGTTTGCCTTGCAGCCGACGCGCCGTCTGTTCCCGTGATTTTACGCGTGTGCATTAGGATTTATTTTGTTCCTCTCTTTTTTTTTCGAAAAAAAAAATTTTCTGACGGCTTACGCGAACAGCTCTCCGATCGTGTACATATAATACAGAAAATCCACGTTGAATTTCCCGAAGGACGAAAAAAAAATAATCAATAGTCTCGCGTCGTTAAATATTCCTTCGATGTCTTCATCTCGGGACGTGTTACGGATGACTTTTTAATAGTAACCAGTTCAGCCGTCGATTAAAATCCTCTCGTTTCGTTCTCGAAAAGTTTTCTTTTTTTATCCGCGCGCCCCTGTCATCGAGCTTTTATCGTTTTGTCGCTGGCTCATCTTCTTTCTGACACTTGGCCAAGGCTCCACGTCGGATCATTAATAAAAAATTTGCCGCGATGCCGAAACGATGCGGATTAAGAACATACATAAAAGTTAACATAGATAAAGAAAAAGAAAATCGTGCTTAGACTTATACAGTTATTTTGGCTTTGCCACTTGCAGATTCGTAGATAAAGCCATCTAGTGGTGAAAACTTGAAATTTGCGTTTCAAAGCAAATCTGTCAAGCATTTTTTGAGTCAATTGAATTGTTATTTTTAAGTCATTCAAAATTCGCTCAAACTTTCGTAACAGATAGGGTCTTTTTTGGTCATATTGTGATAAGCATTCCTACCAGGGATGGTGTAAACCTCCAATTATGTATTGTAATAATTTAAGCCACGAATATAGTTTTCATTCACGATTTCTAATTATGATTTTTTTCATGTGTTTCAGGTAAGAGTCAAGAGCTACGACGTTACACACTTTGTCGATACACTAATTACCGCTATGTACACGAGCGTAAGTCACACCGGCTTCCATTCTTTTTTATCATCATCTTCCGCACATTCGTATAGCAGCGTCTAAAAAAAAAAAAAAGAAAAAAGAATAAGCACAAAAGTTGTACATTCATATAAATGCGCGCGCGCGCGCGCGCGCGGGCTAGGAAAAAGTGTAAGTTTCATAATAGTGACATACGAGTCCTGCAAAATCAGCCGTAAATCTTGTCCGCGCGCTCGTGCATGTGCACGACCGGGCATCATCTCTTAGACTAACAAAACGGGTCGCTGGAGCTATCTCTCTCTTTTTTCTCTAAAAAAAAAAGAAAAAAACGGAAAAAAGAAAAACTCTCGAAAGAGAAATTACTCTCATCTTTCTAGGCGTGCATTTCTCTCGCTGCCGCCGCTGCAAAGTTTCTTGTCTGATTTGTGGGCGTCTCTCAGTTTCTCTCTCTCTCTCTCTCTCTCTCTCTCACTCTTATTCGCTCAACATATCTAAACGCGCGTCGTCCTGGCGCATTTCCGCGTTGCGCAACGCACCTGCAAGAGAGTTTCGATCTTTTACATGCGCGCACATACAAGCGATGCATATAAACGCTATATAGAAAAAAAAACCCTTCGCTCTCGAGCTCCGAGCTCTGCTGCTGTGGAGGGAGGGGGGTAAACATTTTTTCAAACTTTCGACGAAAACTTTCAGTTCTGCTGCTACGAGCTCGCCTATATATTATACAGCTTTTACTTTTGATTTTAGTGCCTCGTTTCGCTTTTGTATATATGCTGCTGCATGATACAGCAGCACGAGATGATCGCGTCGATTCGATTTTCTCTCTCTCTCTCTCTCTCTCTCTCTCCTCTCTTCATTCAACACAAAGCGCAAAACGATGAATCGCTGCTGCCTCTAGACGGGTGGAATTTCATAATGCAGCAAGTACAACAACAAATCGTACGGTTAATACGGCTGATTATATTCCGTCTTGTGTGTGTAAGTGTCGTTTGATTACAGCTAGCTCACTTTCACGCCGAGCTCTGCAGCGTATACATACAAAGCTCGCGCAAATCGCGGCTCGTTAAATTCATAACTCGACGCGCGATACTACAAGCTCAGATACCATATATTATCGAACGCGACGAATAGCAGTAGTAGTATGTAGTAGTAGTAGGCGGCATAATTACGCGCGAGCCTCGAGATCCTTTCGGGTGAAATCGTTTATATACCTCCGGTATCAGAAGAGAGAGAGAGAGAGACTTTTTAATCGACGCGCGTGCGTACGTACGTATATACGATAATCAATTTTCGCGCGTCGGTGTGTGTATGCGGTAAAATCTAAAAATATATAGCACACAGCTCACGCGACGCGTATATAGTAGTATGCGTATAATGCATGTATAAAATATTTTAATTACAATAGCTCGGTGACGGCGACGGCGGCGGCCGACGCTTTCAGGGGGTAAAAGTTTCGCGAGAGAGAAATCCCGTTGTCGAGCTCGTTGCTGCTGCTGCTGCTGCTGCTGCTACGCTTGATTTACGATATGTATACGTCGCTTATTCCTTGTGTTCTTCTTCCTATATCGCGTGTATGTATGTATATGTGTGTCTCACAAAATAACATCTTCTTCGTCGGGTGTACACAACCTTCTTACTCTTGCTATACAAAGTGCAAAACTTTCCGCGCTTTCGCTTTTCGCGACGACGCGTCCCGTAGTATCCGAAAGCGCATATATAAGCAAAGCATCGAACATCATCGAATAGTTTTATCCGCACATGCTCGTAACTTGTCTTCGAACTTTTGAATATAAGTATGCCGCCGCCGCCGCCGCTACCACGTTATATCGATCGATGGTTCGTTGATTTTTTTTTTCGGCCGCGAGCTTCCAATTTTCACTCGCGCAAAGTCCATCGCATATTCTAACGTACATTCGTGTGCTGCACAGAGTTCGAACTGGAAGTAAAATTATCCTATCGTTTACTTTTATCGCGCATCGCTCCGAAACTACCCCCTTCGTATATGGAAAATTAATCCTTTGCGAAGCTACACATATAACATGTACGCATACGCGGGATTACAAGTAGTATATAAAGCGGCGGCGGCGGCCCTCACATCTCTAAAGGTTCGAATATTATCATATCAGCTAGTTGGCGAGGAAATTTCCATAATTCTGTTTACACATACCCGTGCACGCGAGAGAGAGAGCTAGCAGTTATTAATTATGTATACGTATGCACGCGCGTTCGAAAATGTATTTATCCAACGCCGCCCACGATTCGTTTTACAAGTTAAATACAAATTTTTTCGAAACTACTATTAGTTTTTGAAATGATTACAGGTATTTTCGGGGAAGCGATCGATAAAAGTCCACAGCTTGAGCTTTTAAATACTTGAATACGTCACAGAAAATGTGTCCTAGCGTATTACAAGCCGCGAGTATACTAGTGAGCCTCGATTTTATAATTTTTTAAAACAGAGAGGGAAAAACCCCTTATCACGGTCCGTCGCAACAACGAGCTGTAAATTAACCCCGACGTCGGTGGGCGCGGGTACATACTTTTTTCTCTCTCTCCTTCGTCTTTTTCTTCTTCGAGCATTTCTCGTTACATGTGCTCGGCACCAGCAGCAGCAGCAGCTCTTTGTTGCGCGATGGAAGTGATTCTCGCTCGCTCGTGTGCTGCACTTTGTGTTTCAACGCGTGCATGGAATTTTCCCCCTTTTCTTTCGATCTCCGCGCCTCTGCTCTGTGGCGAAGCGCAAAAATTTTCTTATTTTTTTTTTTTTTTTCATTTTATCCACATACTTTTCAACGCAAAGTAATCTAGGCAGAAAAAAAAAATAGAGTTACTATGTATCCCAGCAGTTGCGCGTTAGCATCGCAGAGGGCTTAATTGAAGCATTTAGACGATGTGTTTTACGTAATTTTACGTGCCACGCTCGCGCAAATGTAAAAGCTGCCATATAGTAAAGGTAGTAGCGTGGCACATAGAGAGGCAGGCTTGGCTCTCGTATAATGTATAACGCTAAGGCAAGTGTTACCCAAAACTCATTGCCATAAATAAATTTATATATGTAACAGCCGTAAAAGCCTACCCGCGCGCGGCTCTTAATGAATCTCTCTCGCGCTGGATATATAATATTTCTCTCTATTCCTATGCAAGCGCGAGTATATGGTATATATCGTGTTTTAAATCAACGATAAAATCTCTCTCTAAAATTTTTACCAAATCAGACGTATGTATGTACGTCTACGCGAGTCACGGCGTCTGCATTAGTATGTGTGTGTGTTTTATTCCGCAGCTCGCTCGAGACATCTTAATGAGCGAGTCGTTTGCGAGAGAGACATTTTTCGCAAACAATCGACACATTCATTTTTACTCCCCTCTCGCACGGCGGCTGCGCCACGGTGCCATTCAACTTTCACTCGAGTAGTTTTGTACTCGTATACACGTATAATACATAATCGATTAGATTCTTTCTGCCTAGCCGTTCGACTTTTTTTTTTTCTTTCGATGTGTGTATGTGTATGTGCGAGAGCTCGTTGAAACGTGTATAATGGATATACACCGCTCGGCCACGTATTGATTGCAAAATTACGTCATTTGACAGTCGCGGATGAAATTGCGGGCAAATTTTCAATATTCGAGATCGTGTGTCGCTATCTACTACTCCCCCGCCTCCACCCGAGAGAGATATGCATTTTCAACCGCGCGAATGTTATTTTCTTCCACGTACATATATGTAGCTCACGCACTCGGCGGGCATATCGTATAGCACACGTATATGTATTTATGGGTCAGATGCTCCACTGGGTGCATCGTATATATAACATGTATACGCAAACAACAACTTGCCGTACACGTCGAACGAATTTCTGACCTTGTTTTTCCTCTCTCTCTCTCTCTCGTTCGGCCCGATTCTTCATCTGCGCATTGATACTTCAACGATATTATCCTCGCTTTGTGCCAGTTTGAAATTGCCATTGAAACGTGCAGAAACAATATAAACGTCGATGAAAATATGTATACAATTCTCGGGTCTCTCGGGTCAACGAACCTTCTGCTGCTGCCGTGCGATTGGTACAAGCTGCAGTTGCTTTTTTTATTCTCTCCACGCTTATATTCATCAGCATATCGTAACGAACGTAATGGAAAGAGGGTGTATCGATTTTTGCGTAAAACCATTTTGTGTAGCGCGAAACAAAACGAATATAGATCTCGCGTTGCGGGTTTTATATCTTCTAGCAGAAGATGCACTCGACACGCAAATTTTTTCCAATGCACAGCGATAGTAGTTTATTCAAACTCGACGCAGGTATAGTAGGTAGATTGCACCCGCCGAGCGGAAATCTTGTATTTATTCCGGATCCGATAAGAAAGAGAAGGGGGGAGGCGAATAAAAATTCCCGACTTCGAAGAGAAGAAAAAAAACGCCTGACTCTATATTGGGCGAAACTACTGAGAGCAGCTATTTCTGTGGGTCGCGCGCGGCGCGCACCACTGACTATCTATACTGCTGCGGGTTTAAACCCGCGCGCAGTCCAAAAATCCACAAGAAAGAGAGAGAGAGAGATTACTCCATCAAAAGTGTTTACTTGTTTGCTTTTGCGCTTTACGTAGAGAGAGAGAGAGACCACCTACCCTCTCTGCTGCCGCCTGCATAAGAAACTTTAATGAAAANAAAAAAAAAAAAAAAAAAAAACAAAGAGGAAGAAAAAAATTATGCGATCGTTCCGGAATCCGTGCTTGGTTGGCGCGGCATACGTGTTGTTTTCAAAGTTTTCTACTCCATTTTTTCCTTCGCCAGGCAGCTCTACTTGGAAATAAAAACGTTCAGCTCCCCGCGCGCAGTTTCGTGCTCGACGCAATAATAATGCACTGCCATACTACTCGCGTATACATATAACTGCGTGATTCTCTCCCCCGCCTACGCCCGCCCTAAAGTTTCCTAATAATAAATAACTGGAGCGGTTAATTTTAATTTCACGTGTGTGTGTGCGTGTGTGTTAAGCTCGCAAAAATCTTTTTTTTTTCATAAAGCCCGAGCTCCTGTCGATATATATGTATGTATAAAATATATAATATGTATAAAATACTCGGCCCTCCGTCTATACTACCAGCAACGGCACACATAGAGAAGGATAAAACGCGTCGGTGGCTCGTTAGTGGAGCTCCTTTAATGGTACTTTTTATGTGTGTGTGTGTATTTATACACTTACGATCGATTTTCACTTTTTCTCGTTTCAATGGGCATTTATTTTTTTTCTCTCTACGCTAGTACTATACGCCGTGATACTAACCTGAATTTTTGATATCGAAATCATCGTTGTACGTTTTTATCGGAACGACTATAATAACACACGCGTGTATTTGGACCCATCTTTTTCCATCGCCGCGCGCTTATAAAATTGTAACTAACTCGAGGCGCGCGCGAAAACTAATTACGGGCAAAGCGCGCGCAACTTTCTCTTCTATATATACGCGTGTATGTGTACAGTTTTATTGGTCCTTTAATCTCACTTCTGCTTGTACATACTTGTGTGTATATACGTTGTGCGCAGGTGTATTAGTATACGGAAAACATAGCCTCGGCTCGAGAGAGCTCTAGCCAACTGTGTGTGTGTGTGTATCTTTAAGCATATAAACAAACCGCTGATTGCACATTCGCCGCTGGCGTACGTACGTACATATAGCATACGCTGCTGCCGCTGCTGCCGCTGCTTCATCATCATGGTTTATGCAAGAGACGTAAGCTCTGCTACGAGCTTAGAGAGAGAGAGAGAGATACTTGCGGACTCTTTGGCGCGCGCGAGAAGCTGCTGCTGCTGCTGCTGCTGCTGCTACAGTCACCGCGCGTGTCTGCGATGTAGCTCTCTTTCTTTCCAAGAGATATAGGATTACAGCAGCAGCAGCAGCGGCGGCGGTGCGATTTTTCCCTCATTTATTTTGATTATCTTGAAAAACGTAAAAAGCTTACAACGCCCTGTGTGTGCAACTTTTTTTATTATTCTTCTTCTCCTTCTCGTCTACTACATCGACCAACGTAATATTCGATTTCATCATGCTCAGCTGCATCTCTCGTCTACATCTCTCTTTGCGCTTGTGGTTTTTTTTTGTTTATATTGGCTTTTGGATCAACGAACGATAATTTCTTTTTTTTTTTTAATAATTTTTTTTTCTGTTTTTTGATTTTATAGGAGAGTCATACGAAATGACTGTGGCGACGACGAATATACTTTATCTTAAATTGAAAGCACCAAGTAAGTAGCCCGCACACAAGCGAGATGTTTACCACCTTCTTCTTTTTTTTTATTAATATTTTTATTTATTGCTTTGATATGTACTATACATACCGCCAACTCAATCGCAGCTGTACACGTGAACATTTTTCAATGAATAAAATTTTGAAAAGTGACGATGATTTCTCGCCCCGAAAGATTAGTAGAAACTTATAACTTTTATATTTTTCCCTTTTTTTTTACTTCGCGCGGCCTCGGGAATTCTAATAATGAAAAACCTTCTTCTCGCTGCTCTCTCCATTCATCGCTCGCGCGCGGCGCAGAGCAGTGTGCAATTCAATTCCGCAAAAAGCCATCGTTATATCCGCAGCGCGCGGCCGCGTGTAGAAACCTTTATCAATTTTCCGAGCCGCAAACGCGTACGTGTATAGAAGGGATGAGCGTATAGTGGCACGCATATGTACGCGTTTCTGCATATATACAGTATGATTTGTTGGTGTGTGCGTTTGTGTACATTAAAGGAAAAATTCACTCCGCAGCGCGGCTACGAAAAATAGCAAAATACACATCGTCGTCGTCGTCCCTCGGAACTCTCTGCTGCTGCGCGCAACATCGAATATGCATTAAAATGAATGCGGACCACGCATAGATATCGTTTATTGCGTGGCCGTGGCGGAGCTGGATGGAGGAACAGAGGGGTCGTTTAATGTACGCATGCACACGACGTGACGGTGGCGGCGGTGGTGGTCGTGCACGTATACAGTTCAATTAATCATTTTCTCCCTGACACAACGTCGCTGCGCCGCGTTCGTCGCGTGCATGCCCCGACGATTTTTCAATTTATATTTCGAATAGCTATATACTAGACCGGACCACTTTGACCTCGATGTTTAAAGATCGCCTGGATACCGGCAGATTCTTAAAGTATAAGTCTTTACAAGAAAAAAGCCGTGTCTACGAAGTCCGAAAAGTGACGGGAACCGGTCTCGATAGATTTTTGAAGTTTAAAAACGTGGTTCTAATTTGAAGCAAATTTGCTCAGTTAAAACTACACTATGAAGCTTTCCTCTGATCAGCGCTAATGATGAAATCGGTTTCAAAGAGACATTTTTTTTTGTATTTTTGCATGGAAAATCGAATGCCATGGTCAGATTTGGGATT